>SNQJ01S0034302.1:6054-18045 GCA_010110895.2 Picea sitchensis | reverse complement strand
GTATTTATGTTGTTGAATTTTACTATTTTGTACTAATAGTTCAATATTATTAATATTTATGCAGGTTGCAGATATTTTTTCTAGTTTTAGTACTAGTCCTCTCCTTGGGCACTTGCCCATAGCTTCTGGGTTACCTTACTCCAGTCTGAGGGTTCATCCATCACTTGTATAGTTTGTGGGTGTCCATCACCGCCCATCCCCAACATATTTCTTATTCCATGCATCCTCAGTGGATGCACCTGCAGTCCACCCATCCACACCACATTTTCCATCACATCCATCCACAGTGGATGCACCCGTATGCCACCCACCCCCACCACCATTTCCATATTTTCCATCCACTGAGGCTGCCACATTAGAGGTTTCCTTAGAGCAGGTTGTACAGTCAAGCGCTCCACCTATTAGTGACTCTCCATCAAGGGTTGAGATATTCATGGTGAGATAATGTGTTGATGATAAATGTTTATGTATCATGAATGAAATTGATTATGCATATTTGTTTAAATTTCATGATTTGATCCTTGTAACTGACACAGGGTGGCATCGCTAAGAGATTAGGGTCATGGAGGAGGGTAACACCCTCACGATTGTTTTCACCATCTGCGGTGAGTTGTCTTATGTTGGCATACAAAGTATCATTTTGTAAGTCTTTTAATTCATTGTGGAGTTTGTGCAATCTTCGAAGCGACGAACCATGCCTAGGACCAAAACTACTAGAGGTGTTTCTTCGATCAAGAGAAGAAAGATCAATTTTCAGAATGGTCTTGAGGTTGGTGAGGGTGTAAGTGGTCAATGAGTGACCAATGACTGTAATTTTGTATCTAGGAAACCATATTTTATTTTATTTTATTTTTTATTTTTTTTTATGTTAGGGAACTTGTTGCTCATATATATATATATGGAACATCGTCTAAATTGTACATATTTTACAAAATGGCGCCTCGTGCCCAATATACAAAATGGAAACAAGTGCCCTAACATAAAAAACAACCATATGGTGGCCTAGATACAAAACGGAAATCACTGGTCACTCATTGACCACTGACACCCTCAGGAGAATCCTGAAAATTGATCTTTCTTCTCTTGCTCAAAGAAGCACCTCTAGTGGTTTTGGTCCTAGGCATGGTTTGTCGCTCTAGAGACTGCACAAAGAAAAAACATTGTTATAAGTTTTTTTTCCACAATGAATTAAAAGAATTACAAAATGATACTTTGTATGTCAACATAAGACAACTCATTGTAGATGGTACAGACAATCGTGAGGGTGTTACCCTCCTCTGCGACCCTAATCTCTCAGGGATGCCACCCTGTGTCAGTTACAAGGATCAAACCATGAATATGTGTGTGTGTGTGTGTGTGTGTGTGTGTGCGCGCGCGCGTACATTTCATGGCAATTTTTTTTATGAATCTCATTGTTTCTGTATTTTATGTTGATGAATGTATGAATTTATTTAATTTTATTAATTACTTTTTAAAGTGTTAATGAAGTCTATGAAAGTAAGAATAGTTCATTTTTTCTAAAGATATTATAAATACTTTTGTTACACATTAATAAAACTCTTATGGTGGAAAAAAATGATAAGTGCTAAATCCATACATAATTAATGGTTCTCATTACCTGAATTTGAAAAAATATTGAAGACTCATCCTAGTTAAGACTCTAGGGACCAATAATAACAATCAGGTAGGCTAACATAATCATAATAGAAATAAGAGAGTTGAAACGTCACATTACTCTATCCAAAATGAAGCATGGTTCATTATAGTGGAAATCACAACATGTTACAAGGGTTTCTTAATACAAAATCAACACATAATATATGAGTGCACAATAAAGTCTCACATGAAATCAAAATATACCTCAAATTCTCCATTAATCTTGCCAAAATGTTCTACAATGTATCCCAAGGGGAGAGCTCCTAAATACCCAAATTCTCCACCATTTACAATGGAGAGAGATAACTCTTATTTACAGAGTGAGTATCTTCTCTTATACGATAAAATATTATTATTTTCTAACTAATTCCATGACAAGTCAAATAAATATTATAACAATGAATTAGTTAGATCTCTCATCAATCCATGGTTGACCATGTTACAACATGTGTACACTAGCCTCTCCAAAGAAATTCTCCCTCATCCAAAAATAGTAGTAGTATGCACCAATTAATGCTCATGAAGGGGACACACCACCAAAAATAGGCATCAATTCAATTCAAAATTCAAGAGTCCACATGGACTGTTCCCTCCAAGAATGTGCATGTATGCAACCACTCCACATTTTTCAATTCCAAGGTAGCCAACTCCATGGATGAATGTGAAAGATTCCAAGTGGATGGGGCATCCAGAACAAAGTATGTGATCAATGCCTAGCCTTGCCTTGCCTTGCCTTGTCTTTACTTGCCTTCCTTTCCTAGCCTTGCATTTCCTTTGTTTTCCTTGCTTGCCTATCCTTGCCTTGCCTTTTTCTTTCCTTGTGTTCCCTTACCTTGCCTTGTCTTACCATACCTTTCCTTAAATTTCCATGCCATGTCATGCCTTGCCTCTCCATGTCATGCCTTGCCTCTCCATATCATGCCTTGCATTTCCTTGCCTTCACTTGCCATGTCATGTCATGTCATGTCATGATTTTCCATGCAATTACATGGCATGCCTTTCCTTTCCATGTCATGCCTTGCCATGTCTTTTCTTGCCATGCCATGCCTTGCCATGTGTTTTCTTGTCTTTCCATGCCATGCCATGCCATGTCTTGCATTGTCTTGTCTTTCCATGCCATGCCATGCCTTGCCTTTCCTTTCCATGCCATGACATGCCATGCCTTACTTTGTCATGTCTTGCCTTGTCATGCCATGTCTTTCCTTGCCTTGACTTGCCATAGCATGTCTTTCCTTGCCATGCCTTGGTCACCTCAACACTATAGTCATTTGGATATCGCATAGGTCATATCTATGCATATACATTACAAATTTCATATGAGAATCCTTATCTGTATTAATTTTTAATTAAGAAATGTGTGTTTATTTACACAATTCCTTGCATCTATTATACATAATTATGAACTAGTATCAACATACCAAAGTTCCACATTTCAATTTTCATGTTTAAACAAATCACAAAACTATCATCATCATAAACATATAAAAATAAAAATAATATATTGCAACAAATAAATAGATCCTGATGTATGCATATCAAATGTCTATATGATTCTAACTAAACCCAACAAATACTAAGAAATGAATCAATAAGATAAGTAAAAATCAAAGTTATAACCTTCTAAGGCCAAAATATAGGTTGTTACATTTAAAAATCCCTAGAACAAAACTATGATCTAAAATAGACTAATTCATCATTGCATGTCTTTCCATGTAGCTTCCCATTTTAACCTATACAAAAATAAATATATATCTTTCTATAACATTATGCAAGGAAAAATTCAAATCAAAATATGGATTGCAATGAAACAAGAATCACAAAAAAATGAACATTTCTTATCCCAAGAAATAAATAACATTTTTTCTAGGGACATATGACTTTCTTTATATCACAAATTTCATTTCCATACAATGAAGTGTTATTTCCATGCCATGCGTTTCCTTGCCATGACATGCCATGTCATGCCTTGCCTTGCCTTGCCATGACATGTCATGCCTCAACATGCCATGCCTTGCCTTGTATTGACATGCCTTGCCTTTCCATGCCATGCATTTCCTAGCCTTGTGTTTCATTGTCTTGCCATGTCATGTCATGTCATGCCATGCCTTGCATTGTCTTGCGTTGCATTTCATTTTCTAGCCTTTCCTTGCCTTGGCTAACCATAATTCATCTAAAAGGTAATTTCATTATGATATTCATAAAAATAATTGTTTGTAAAAATATAGTTGTTTTCATCGTTAGAGAGAATTTGTTTTCAAGTTAATTTAATAAAAAAAATAATGGTATTCATTTATCATACATTTTTTTTTGCTTAAAAAAAGCAATGCATGTACTAAATGAACAAGTTTAATACCTAAAAATTACAATCAAAGGATTCATTAAGCATTAATTTCTACAACTTGTTATCCCATCCATCTTAGATAAAATACATGCATGAGAATTTAAATGTCATAACATAAGCTCTCTTTATTCATATATATTAGGTATCTTCGTAGTTGTGAACAATGGATTAGCATAATTAATAGGATTATCTTAGGCATCTTTTGGTTTTCATGAAAAACAACATAACTTCAAGGCCTTATTTAAAATCAAAGAAATAAAAGCTAATATTTCAACTCAATAACTTTTATAACAAGATATAGCATGTAGACCTAGACCTGGACCTAGACCTTGCCTTTCCTTGCCATGTCTAGCTTTTCTTAGCCTTGTCATATAATTCCTTTCCTTTCCTTTCCTTGCATTGTATTTTCTTAACTTGAATTTCCATACCGAGACCTAGACCTAGACATAGACATTGCCTTTCCATGCCTTTCCTTGTCATGCCTTGTCTTGCCATGGTCTAGGTCACGATCTAAGTCGTGGTCTATTTTATGGTCTAGGTCATGGTAATGTTGTAGGTCTAGGTCTAGGTCTATGTCATGGTCATGGTTTAGGTCTAGGTCTATTGTCAATATGTCCCTGAATGGCTTGAGGAGGAGAGGTGCAACTCGCAATAAAACTCAAACCAGGACTCGGATGGACAAACCGTTGATTGCATTGGATCCAGTGCACCAGGTTTTAGCTAGTGGGTCTCTTCCACTATCATTATGTTTCCCGAAAAAAGTATTTTTTGCAGGATCTTCAAGACTAGGGTTTTGTTCAATGAGGCATAATGCAAATTCTGAACAAGAGGTCGATTTTCAAGGACATTATGTCAGTTTATTGTGGGTAGCGTGGTTGCATGAGCCTTGGAAAAATAGACTTGCAAGAGCTTATGGAACATCGTTATGCTACTCAATGTGGATTTTATGCCCCCAGACCAAATTTCCAACATCATGTCCTTGAATGGCTTGAGGAGGTGAGTTGCAACTCACGATAAAACTCAAACTGAGACTCGAATGGATGACCCATTAGTTGCATTAGATTCAGGGAACCATGTTTCAGCTAGTGGGGTCATTTCACTATCATTTTGTTTCCCGAAAAATCATTTATTGTAGGATCTTCATGACTAGGGTTTTTCTCAATGAGGCATAGTGAAAACACTGAACAAGAGGTCGATTTTCAAGAACACTATGTCGAATGATTGTGGGTAGTGTGGTCCCATGGGTCTTTTCCAAATAGATGTGTGGGAGATTACAAAACTATGTTATCCTACTCAGTGTGGATTTTATTCCCCCTGACCAAACTGCCAACATGTCCCTGAATGGCTTGATGAGACGATTTGCAAATTGTGATAAAACTTAAACCGGGACTCAAATGGACGAACCATAGACTACATTAGATTTGGAGCATCGAGTTTTATCTAGTGGGTCCCCTCTAATGTCATTCCATTTATAGAAAAATCATTTGTTAGAGGATCTCTAGGAGTAGGGTTTTGCACAATGAGGCATAGTGAAAATTTTGAACAAGAGGTCGATTTTCAAGAAAATTGTGTTGAGTGATTGTGGGTAGCATGGTCGCATGGGCCTTGGCCAAACAGATGTGTGGGAACTTACAAAACTCCGTTATGTTGCTCGTTGTTGATTGTATGCCCCTGAACCAAATTGCCAACATGTCCCTGAATGGCTTGAGGAGGGGAGTAGCAAATCGCGATAAAACTAAAACTATGACTCGAATGAACGAACTATTAGTTGCATTGGATTCGGGGAACTGGATTTCATCTAATGGGGCCCCTTCATTGTCATTTTTTTTCCCAGAAAAGTGTTTGTTGCAGGATCTCCAGGACTAGGGTTTTTCTCAATGAGGCACAATGAAAATTATGAACAAGAGGTCAATTTTCAAGAACACTGTGTCAGGTTATTATGGGTAGTGTGGTCGCATGGCACTTGGAAAAACATATTTGTGGGATATTATGAAACTCCATTATGTTTCTCGATTTGGATTTTATGCCCCCGGACCAAATTGTCAACATGTCCCTGAACTCGTGATAAAACTCAAATAAAAACTCGGATGGATGAACCATCCGTTGCATTGAATCTGGGGCACCGAGTTTCAACTAGTGGGGCACCTCCGTTGTCATTTCATTTTTCCACAAAAGATTGTTTTGCAGGATCTTCGGGACTAGGTTTTTTCTTAATGAGGCATAGTGCAAATTATGAACAAGAGGTCGATTTTCAAGAACATTATGTTGGGTGATTTTGGGTAGCATGGTCACATGGGCCTTGTCCAAAAAAAAGTATGGGATATTACATAACTCTATTATGCTGCTCACTTTGGATTTTATGCCCCTAGATCAAATTGCCAATATGTCCCTGAATGGCTTGAGGAGGTGAGTTGTAACTCACGATAAAACTCAAACCAAAACTCGGATGGATGAACCGTAGATTGAATTGGATCTAGGGCACCAGGTTTCAACTAGTGGGACCCCTCCACTATCATTCCATTTCCAGGAAAAGAATTTGTTGCAAGATCTCTGAGACTAGGGTTTTTCTCAATGCCTATTACATATGTTTGACAATTTAACACCTTGTAAAGCTAGACAAGGCAAGGCATGGCATGGCGAGGCATGGCATGGAATGGAAAGGTAAGGTAATGCAAGGCATATCATGGCAAGGCAAGGCAAGGAATGGCATGGAAAGGCATGGCATGTCAAGGCATGGCATGGCATGGCAAGGCATGGCTTTGCAAGGAAAGGAAATGCATGGCATGGAAAGGAAATGCATGGCATGGAAAGGCATGGCATGACATGGCAAGAAAATGCATGGCATGGAAAGGCAAGGCATGGAATCACATGGCATGGAAATGTAAGGCATGGAAATACAAGGAAATGCAAGGCATGAAATGGAAATGAAAGGCATGGTATGGCATGCCATGACATTGCATGACATAAAATGGCATATCTTGGAAAGGTATGGCAAGGAAAGACATGACAAGGCATGACAAGGAAAAGAAATTCATGGCATGGCATAGCATGGCAAGGAAAGCAAGGCATGGCATGGCATGGAAAGGCATGTAATGGTATGGAATGGCATGGAAAGGCATGACAAGGCAAGGCAATGCAAGGCATGGCATGTAAAGGCATGGGAATCCAAGACATGACAAGGAAGTGAAAGGCATGGCATGAAATGGAAAGGAAATGAAATGAAAGGCATGCAATTCCATGGAATGGCATGGAAAGGCAAGGCAAGGCATGGAAAATCCAAGAGAGACACGAGAAAACCTAACAATGAAATCAAATCAAATCACCAAAAAGGTAAGGAATGTGAAAGATAAAATGATTTAAAAATCAATTAAGAAAAACATTCAAAGAAGGATAAATATTCCATATAAAGAATGTTGAATCCACTAAAAGATTATGCTTATATTAAAAAAAAAAATCATAATCAATGTACCATAATCATCAATAAATCATGTGAAATCATTATTAAACCATAGGTGAATGGTCATATCCATAAAATATCATTATTAAATAAGAGCTATAGGCATACTTCACTTAGGGCTTGGTTGTGGAGGGGGTTAAGGGTAGAGTATAGGTTATGTCTAGGCTTAGATGGAGCTAGGGGGGTCTAGGTCAAGCTTTAGGTCATGGTCTAAGTCATGGTCATGTTCATATAAGTACTTGTGTAAGTACTACATTGGAAGAAGAAGAAAACCTTAACAATAACCTTACAGGTGAGGCTACATTTCTATGTTGCACATATCCTTTATTCGTTGTGAGCCCTACCTCACCTTTTGAAGACATTTGGATTTATTCGACGTATATGAATGAAATAATAAAATAAAATAAAACTCATATTTCTGGTAAAATATTTCATCAATAAATAAAACAAATTATGATACCTAACTACCTCCACCACCTAGCGAACCAACGCTCTATTCTCCTCTCTGATCAATTGTATTTCTCCTCTCTTTCTCCCATACCAAAGAACCAACATGCTTATCTCCTCTCAACTCTATCATTTTCTTCTCTATGATATGCCCTATTTTATTTTAATTCCTTTTGTCACCCACTCGCCCGACTTCAAACTAATTTAATTTTGATTTTAGGAACAAAATTTTTTGTCCCACACTTTGAGTCCCATCCCTACCATTTTTCATTTTTATTAACATCAGTGGCACACACCTCAATTTTTTGTGCCTTTCCTTGCCTTTCCTTGCCATGTCATTATATGCCATGGCTTGCCTTGTCTTGAATTTCCATACCATGCCATGCCTTCCCTTTGAGATAGAAGAGGTTGAGGAGTGTGCTTGGCACATAAAAATGCTTAGAAGGAACACACGAGCATGTGTGATAAAGCATGTTGAGGAGTGTGCTTGGCACATAAAAATGCTTAGAAGGAACACACGAGCATGTGTGATAATGCATGTGTGATAAAGCATGTGTGAATTATAGGAATGTGCATGAATTCTTGTTGGGTAAGGATGAGCGCCCAACATAAAGGATTATGATTGAAAGTGTTTTAAAACATGGAACAATGGTTAGAGCACCGAGATGTGGGTGCAAGGTTTGTGGGGCCTTTAACAAGATTTATATGCATAGTACACTTAGGGATCGAGTGTGGATGGGGTTAAGGGTCAAGTATAGGTTATTCGTAGGCTTAGACGGACCTAGGGGGGTCTAGGTCAATTTCTATGTCATGGTATAGGTCATGGTATAGGTCTAAGTCTAACTCTAGATCTATGTCATGGAATACATCATGGTCATCATATAGGTCTAGGTCATGGTCTATGGTCTAGGTCATGGTTTATGCTCTAGGTCTACATCTAGGTCTTTCCATTCCTTTACATGCCTAGGTCTAGGTCTAGGTCTTGAAATGTCTAGGTCAAGTCCATTTATTTCCTTGCGATGTAACAAAATTACTATAGTGTGTGAGAGTCTGAGATGGAGAGAAAGAGAGGAATACATTGAGGGGGGTTAGATAGAGAGTGTACGAGAGTGTGAGAGTCAAAGAGAGGAAGACAAAGAGGGGGTTTGGAGAGAGAGAGGAAGAAAGACAATGTGAGGGGGGAGAGAGGAATATAGAGAGGGGGAGTGGAGAGAGTGGAAGAAAGGGAGTGTGAGTGTGGAAGAGAGGAAGAAAAAGAGTGTGTGAGAGTGACGTAGAGGGAGACAGAGAGGGGGGGTAGAGAGAAATAGAGGGAAGGGGGGTAGATAGAGGAAAAGAGACCAAGGGGGGAGAGAAAGGAAGGGGCATGTGGTGGGAGAGAGAGGGAGGGTTAGATGAAAGAGGTAAAGAGAGAAGGGGGGTAGAGAGGTCAAGAGTGAGATGGAGAGAGAGAGGGAGGGGGTATAGATAGAGGAAGGGGATAGAGATAGAGGGAGGAGGGAGAGAAGGGGAGGATGGAGAGGGAAAACAGGAATAGAAGAGAGGTCAAGAGTGATATGGACAAAGAGAGAGAGGTATAACTAGGGGAAAAGAGAAATAGGTGGGGAGGGAGAGAGAAAGAGGGGAAAATAGAGAGTGAGAGTGAGACTAACAATGAGGACTAAGAGAAAGAGGTGGTAGATGTAGGAGAGAAAGAGAAGAGAGATAGTGGGAGGGAGGGGGAGAGAGAGAGGGAAGATGGGGGTTGAGAGAGAATGTATGAGTGTGAGAGGGGGATAGAGAAATAAATATATGGGGGTTGGACAAGGATTTTTTAAGTGTGTGTGATCCAGGAGGCTCCCTAGGCTCAGAAAATGCTAAAAAATGAAAGTTCTTAGAATTAAATGAAACCAATTACATTGTGACCGACTTGTCGTGTTGATTATGTCCATATATTTACTTTCTCAAACGGACATTGTATGCAAGAGTTATCACACTCTGACTGTTTTCTCAAGCAACTAAAAAGTCCAAGGGTCAACTGGCAAAAAGTCAATGCTGATGTCAGCATGACATCACCAAAGCTAATTCAGGATGCTGACGTGGCAGAGGCAGGTAATGACATTTGGTGACCTGTCACTGGGCAGATGTGGAAGACTTGGACCAATGTAGTGTGGACATGTGGTGAAATATTGGGCAAATGTGGTGGTGCCACATGGCCCAGGCATGGGAAACTACGTGGCACCCAGTCAAAAAATGTGTGGCAAGTTTCAAAATGTTTTGGGGTTCATGGGTTTTGAACCCATGACCACCACCAAGCCCAAGCACCTTGAGAAATGGCCCAACACTAATGCACCCACCATGTTACTTGTTAAATGAAATGCATTTTAATTTATTTAAATTGTAATGTATTGTTATGTGGGTGAAAAAGGGTTGGGGCTAAGCCCCAACCCATGGTTATATTGCAATATGTGACCACCGAAAGGGCGTAGGTGCCTCACCTAACCACCAGAGCACGTTTAAAGGGGAGGTTCCATGATATGTGCACCAAAACCAGGTGCTAACGTGATTTAAGGGGCCAGCGCTTGGCCAAAATTAGTGCATATGGCCATATTTTGAGGGGGCGCACCTCTAATTTGGGGGATTAACCATATAATATGGTTTAAAAGTGGGTTTTTAACCCTGTTATGTAATTTTTAATTATTTTGCCTGATATTATGACCAGAAAGTGGGTTTTTAAGGATATATTGGCCATTTGGAGGGGGATTTGATCCCAGAAAGAGGCCATATCTTGAGGGAAGTTGGGATTCAACATATGAGCCTTAAAAAATATATAAACCAGGATTTTTGAATCTTGTAGGATACTTTTTGAAGGGGCAATTTGTAAATTTTGGCCTTTTTCTCATGTTTTGAGGGGCATTTTTGCCATGTTTTTGAGAGGAATTTGATGGAGCATGCTTGAATCTGAGCAAGGAGGTCTTTCATAGTAGATCTAAATCATGTAATGTAATAGAAAAGAGCCTATGTAAGAGAAATTTGAGCATTTAAAGAGCAATAAAGAGGTCCTCCACTTGGAAGCAGGCCCGAAGACGTAGCCAACGATTGGTGAACTCCATTATCAACCTCTTGTCTCTATTTCTCTTTCTGTTTTGTTGTTCTCTTCTCTTCATTTGCAGCATGATTATTAATTTTTGATCTCTTTTAATCATTAATTAGAATCAAGTAAAAGTCACATTTGATATTCCGCAACTAGTTAATGAGTTTATGTATTTCACATTCTTATCGATCCGATGCATAAAATGCAATGAACTAAACTTGCAATTTATCGGTAATACCTTCATTTTTGGATCAATTTTATGGTATCAGAGCATTTGGTTTTGAAGGTTTGAAAGGAATTACAAGCATTTAATGCTCACCAAAGAAAAAATCAAGTGAGGAGAAGGCCAACTTGAGGCTCTTGACACAGAGATTCAAAGGAGACCGCATAAGCAAGAGATGTCTTCGCCAAGAAAATTGGGTCCCTACAAATCTGAAGATGATTTATTCGAGGCCTTTAAATTGATGCAAGCCATGGTAGAGGAGATTTATCAGGAAAGAGGGCAACGAAGGCTTCGAGGCAATGAAGAAGGTGAATCTTTGGTAAGAGCAGAAGGAGGAGTTGGAGGTGGTGGACCTTCAGAACCTTCTTCTCCTTCATCCTCATCATCTAATAATGAAGCAAGTGTACATTCCTTCAAGGATAAGAAAAAAAATCATAATTCTTCTGATATGTCGTTATTAAATTTAGATGTAAAGTTTCAATTACCCACTTATGATGGTGAATTAGATGTAGAAAAGCTATATAATTGGGTGAGACAATTAGAAGTATATTGCAGGATACAAAAGATTGTTGATGACGAAACTAAGATCCAACTAGCAAGTCTCAAAATGGGAGGCACAACTCTAATATGGTGGGAAAGAAGAACTAGAGTTGATCTTAAGAAAAGTGGTAAAACAATCTCTTCCTGGAATGATTTTGTTATTGCATTAAAACAACAGTTTTACCCTTTAGCTTACATGCAACAAGAAATGATGAATTGGCAATGTTTAAGGAAATCAAAAGGTCAAAGTGTAC
>SNQJ01S0034301.1:102587-118909 GCA_010110895.2 Picea sitchensis | reverse complement strand
AGGGGAACTATTGGGGATCAAAATCTCACAGACTCTGTCCCTCACACATCTTCTCTTCGTGGATGATGTCTTACTTTTCAATGGAGGGACAAGAAGGGAAGCTGAGACTCTAAGGGACATTCTTACACTCTTTTCAAAAGCTACATGGATGCAAATAAACGATCGAAAGTCGTCACTCACTACCTCTCTGCTTTCTGATGAAGAAGAATCAACTCTTTTTAACTACTTCCCTTTCGAAAAAGGAGTTTTAGCAGATGGTTTAAAATACTTGGGTTTTAATCTAAAACCTAATGACTACAGAAAAGAAGACTGGAAGTGGCTCTTACTAAAACTGGACAAAAGAATAAATTCTTGGAGTCATCGGTGGTTGTCTCAAGCAGGCAGATTGGTATTAGTCAAATCGGTTCTGGAAGCCATACTTGTTTATTGGATGTCTCTCTCTTGGATCCCTAAAGGAATTCTGAATGCTGCTAGAAAAATCTCCTCAAAATTCCTCTGGAGTGGCAAATCAGATTCACATGTAATTCCTTGGGTTTGTTGGGAAAAAATTGCCACACCAAAGGCCTTGGGGGGTTGGAGACTGAAAAACATCTTCCACTTCTCCAAAGCGCTGGCAACAAAAGGGGGGTGGCGTCTTCTTAATTCCACTAGTCTTTGGACTAAATTTATCCATCAGAAGTACATTGCACCAGTTTCAATTGAGACCTGGATAAGATGCCAACCAAAAACTGCAAAAGGAGCTTTGGTGATATGGAAAGCTATCATAAAATCATTTCCACTTATAGAAAATGGTTTAGCCTGGAATATTGGAAATGGAAACATACTCAGGATAGGCTTGGATCCCTGGTCAGGCAGTGATGGGAACCACTTACTAAACAGTTAATCCAGTCATTACACTCCAGGGACATTTACTTCCTAAGTTCCCTGGCAGACACTTCTCACACCACTCTTTGGAATTAGGGATGAAAGGACCATTTCAGTTTGGGACTCAATGAAGAAAACTCACGAGAACTGGAACACTATTTCCAAGGTTTAAAGGCTGCACAAATTCACTTATCAAACATTGAGGATGAACTTATTTGGGATGTTGCACCATCTGGATCCTACACACTCAAGTCGGGTTACTTAACTTGCCAGCAGGATACTCAGGAGACTATTTAGTGGTGGAACAAACCGTGGAAAGTCAAAAGCCCGACAAAAACAAGGCTTTTTATGTGGAATGTTCTTCGAAATAAGGTCCCGACTTGGGAAAACCTTCAGAAACGAAATTTCATTGGACCTGGATGGTGTTCTCTCTACAAAATAGAAGAAGAAACCTCTACCCATCTTTTTCTAACCTGCAACTACATCCTCAAAGTATGGCTGGAGATATCGAAGATGCTCAACCTACAGTGCTTGTGGGAGGGAAGGAACATAGAACACACCTGGCTTCTGTGGTGGAATAACATGTCCTACAAAAACCTAAAAGCACTCCCACTCTTGGTCATTTGGGGAGTTTGGCTGGCACAAAACTCTATCATATTTAAAGGTGTTACTCTTCTACCAGATATCTCGGCAGCAAACAGTGTTTCCCTTGTTACACATCAAAATTATTCACTTCGATGGTGTCACAAGTGTCATCATTTCAAGTGTTGCAAGTGTCGCATTTTGGTCATAAGTGTCGCAAATGTCAGAAAAAACATACTACCGTAATTCCTATGTTGTGCTTATAACGACATCGAAAGGACACTTGAAACACCTCAAACATTTGATTTGGAAGAAGAGGAATGGGTTAAAAGGGTTATGAACCTCTTGCCATTTGAAAGGACCATTAAAAATTGAGTTTCAGAGGAGAACACTCCCCCATACCACTGTTAGTAGTGTTGGAGCTCCCCTGTACACTCTTAGGGAGCGTTATAACGCTCTATCTGCCCTTTTTGTGGAGCGCTACTACTGTCAGGAGTGTTGGCGCCCCCTATACATTTCCATGGAGCGCTATAATGCTCTGACACCCCTTTTGAGAGAGCGCTGCCTATTCTGGGCAAAAAATTGGTTTGATGAGAAGAACGAGGGGAAGATCCTCTCAATATCTGAAGGCAGTTGGATTCGAATCCTTGGCCAAGCCATGATCACAGGTCAGATCCATAACTAAAGGAGGAAAATCCTCAACTTACTCCAAAGATATCTCAAGTAGTTGGGCCTCTCCAAGCCTATTTAAACATGCCTTCTCATGGTGAAAGGGGATGGAGATTGAGAATTATACCAAACTTATGATCTCATGAGTGGTATGTCATTTGGAGCATCAACATTCTGCGTGTGGAATATTTAAGCAAGGGTTGGACAAGGGGAACTTGATGAAGCTGCTGCACTCACATCTATGGTTGTAAGTTTTCTTCATTGTTGTTCTCATTGATATAATATGCTTGGCCTATTTCTTTCAATTTTGTGTTATATTTCACATGAATTTGTCTCTAATAGATAGATTTATTTCAAGCTAATCTCAGTAGAGTAGGAAGTGGTTGTACTTTTGTTTGTCTATAGGGCTTAACGAGGAGTTCGGGATTGGAGCTCAACTCGGACCGTGCAGGGACAAACACCAGTAAAAGGTACTTCTTTTCTCCTTTCTCCTCACACATTAGTTTATATAGATTTAAAAGGAAGTCAGTGTCCATGATAAACATCTTTTGTCTTAAGAGTTAAGAGTCTAGCTCTCAAGAGGAGATCTACCTATCCGCAGGGAGATTTTTCTACAACAAAAATTGGTGACTCCACTGGGGACGAATCGAAACTTTAAGTTTTGGTTTTCCTCATAGACCTTGTCTTTCCCTTTTCTTTTTTAGGCCTCATCCACCCCGTGTGTCTAATTGCACTTTCTGATTAAATCCTTAGTCCATCATATGCATCTTGATTGACAAAAAATTGATTGGATTTTCGGTTTTTTGGTCAATTTTTCGAGTTTTTTAAGCCTGGCGCTCCTGTGCCTATGTTAGCCTAGCGCCAGCACTCCCTAAAGGTCTTAGACAGAGATTTATAATGCTCTGGTGTCCCTTACACTAGAGCGCCAACCTCTCCTTTGCAAAAATACCTTCCAAAATTGTCTTTGCTGAGGTCCAGACCCTATTTTTTCACTTGCTGAGATTCTTTGTGATTCAATGCTTCTTCCTATTGAACTTTGACATCCTTCCTTCTGAGAAATAAGCACTTTGCTATTCAAAGTTTGTGGCCTTCTTCCTTATTTTGAGTTTGTTTTGTTGTTGAGAACTTGGAATCAATCCACTGCTTTCTTCTCTCCTACCCGACTGAGCGGGAACTCTGGTGAAGGGCATCAGAAATTTGTGAATCATCTCACTTGGTTTTTTGAGGTCATTGTTCTTAAACATCTTTCTTTTGTGTGAAATTTTTTATTTTCTTTGTTATCTTTTGTTTTCTTTTTTTGCTTCTTGTTTTCAATCATAGCAAGAGGGTGTGTTGTTTGTGCGAAACCTGCTTATGCTTGTCCGAATCTCCTTGATCTAAAAGGTTAATTGGCAGGAGAAGTTTCGCATTGAATTAATCATTATTCGCATACAAACAATAAAGATACATCTTAGTGATTGATTTGCATATTAGAAGGCATTTTTGAAAGGTTTTAGCATTACATTGGATTTGATTGAAGAATTTTTTTTTGAGGACATTCCTTATTAGTGTTTGATAGTGAACACAACTCTATCTCTCTCCCTTAAATAGACATTCATGGAAAAGAAACGATTGCTTATCATTTTTTATGCATTTTTGGGGAATTGAGTCATCATTCCATCCGTTCCACTTTCATACACCCCTTTTGAGTAAAGAATAGTTGTAAAACGAACGCTAATTAAAAATTATCTAGAACATTTTTTATTTTTAGGATTTTCCACCAACATTAGACTAGGATTAGCACTTTGGATTAGGCTATGAGCATAACTCTCCAAAGTTTCCAAAACAAACATTAGCATCCTAAGCTAGGGAGAGTCAAATCCAATTGTCGTATAAGTCTACCTGGGATCCCCCTCTCACACAGGGGTTACACACGAAGTCGCATTCGGGAAGCTACAGAGATTATCCCTCTGTGGTTTGACTGATTGTAGTGGTCAGATCGTATTATGGGGATCTCTTAAAGGTATACCCACAATGTTGAGTGGAANCGTATTATGGGGGTCGCTTGAAGGCATACCCACAATGTTGAGTGGAAGCCTTTCAAGTTGATTTCGGGCTAGATACCCTACCCTTACGTTCGGACTGGACTGTCAACTGTACCCACCCAGGGGCTGACTGCGAGTTGGTGACCTTAGTAGCCACAATCTTTAGGGTCTTACACAAGGTGACAATGAAGGGAAGTCTCACTATACTTGGAGCAGACATTGGTCAAACTCACTCGAGCTCCTTGGAGGGTAAATCCACAATTATTGCGTGGAAGCTTGCACCAAGGTGAAAGTTCGTTAAGTAGGTCGTCATTGTAACTATTCCACCATATCCTAGCTCCTTCTTGACTTGATCACACGACATTGGATTTCATCACCAACTAGCACGGTCATCGAGAGAAGGTTTTGTTTGCTTGGTTTTGATTCCTAGAATCTATTAGCGTATGCTGTTTCTTTTCAGTAGTTGGCCATAGATTTTTTTCATCGATTTTTTTTCGCCAACATCGACCCTCCATGCCGTTCGCGTAGGGTACAGGGACTTCCTCCAAAAAATATGGAAGATACTACCCCTTTACCCCCTCATTCTATGGAGGGATCTCCTCAACAGAGCGAGGTTCATGACATTATAACCTCCCAGGAGGAAGTTCCCACCTCTTTAGAGAATTTTTGAATTGTTTCAGAGTCTCTAGAGGCTTTCCGCATTCCTGAGGGATATAAGAGGCGTTTTCTCCAACTGAATTCAGTCGATGAACTTGTCGTTGTTTCCTTCTGACGTTCTGACTGGGTCTCATTCAAACCCTCTAGACGAAGACCCCTTTTGGACTGCGGAAGTTGTTCGAAGCCCACCGCACAGGGTGCACGATCTTTACGGAACATGAATAGGTGTCGATATGCCTGTTACCTACACCATACCCTTAGATCATTTTACTGGTACTACCGTTTTTTCAACTGCACCGTCCGTTGACCCAAACATGTCATCCGTTGGCCCAAGTTCCACTTTTTCTCTCCAGATGGCCCATTCTACAATGGTCCCTCGCGTTCCAACTATTCCTATCGGTAATGTGGTGGTTAGCCAAGCTACAATTGGCACACCACTAACACCTAGACCTTCATCATCAATTCCTTTTGGGTACAAAGGACTGAATTCTTCTGTTTTCACCACTACCCAATTTATGCCTGGAAGTTCTATACCTATACAACAAACCGGAGAGACTAGTCTTGGTGGCTTTAATCCATTAAGCAACATCGGTCAATCGTTTACGTATGGTTCCCAAATTCTAGGAACTCCACTTCATGCTGGGGGGCAACCTCCTTTTGGGGGCATCCTCCCACCGGAGGACAACCTTCATTTGGAGGGAAACCTCATGCTGGGGGGCAGCCTCAAACCGGAGCCAACCATCAACCGCATGGACAAAATGCATCTACAATGCCCAATCCATGGAATATTCCTTTTCGAGGAAACCCACAGTTCTCGGGAGGACACAATCCTCAAGCTTCACAACAACCTCTTCCTCCTCAAGGGACTCATCTATATCCTCCTTATGGACAAAATGTTTATCCCCCTTATAGGCAAACACCAAATCCGGCTTATAATCCTCAAAACCCATCCGGTTATCCTCCACTCACACATGTTTCTCGAACCCCCTCAAATCCTGTGTACCCTGGTCAACATCAACCTTATGCAGGAGGACCCACTGGTTACAATTATCCACCTAACCCAGTATATGGTCCTACTGGTGTTCCTATGCCACACCAGTATCACCCGCAGGTTAACCGACAGTTACCTTTCCTTGCGACTCTGGATCTCCCAAACTTGTCTTGGTTAACGAATGATCCTATTTTTCATTCTCCGGTTTGGCCAACTATTCCAGCTAAACTTCCTTCTAATATTCCAAAATTCGACGAAAAGTCTGGAGAAGACCCAAACAACCATGTGATGACTTTCCATTTGTGGTGTTCATCGAACTCCCTCATGGATGATTCTATATGTTTGTGTCTTTTCCAATGAACACTTACGGGTTCTACAACAAAGTGGTATATTGAACTACCACGTGTTTTTTTTTCAAGATTTCAACTCCCTTGCCATGTCTTTCCTCACACACTTCCAACTACCCATTCGATACGAGACAGGTACCAAACTATTGACCTCCCTTCATCAGACGAACTCCGTGCATATCTCTGATCATATTCATGAATGGAGACGATGACGAAGTTTGATCAAAGCAATCATTCCTGACCAGTTATTAGCGGAATGGTTCACTAAATCACTGTTANTGTTGCCATGGGTGGTGTAGTCATCGAGGAAGAAGCTATTGCTCAAGCTCAGTACTTAGATTTGGTTTATTCACAATCTGGTACTTTGTACGAATTGATACCAAATGCTACCCGTGCCACTACTGATCCATCCAAACCATTGTCTACCTCGCACGCGGATGGAGTTATTGGCTCCGTCAAAACTCAATCTACTTCCTAGTCGATTGGAACAACCTAGCGGTCCACTTCGACGTTTGCTCCCAGTTCAACCACACCCTCTTCTACCTCCCCTCAAACTCAGGTCTTTGAGGTGAATACAGTCCAATCGACCCCTTCACAATAATCCGGAGGTAAGAAGAAGACGAGAAATAAACCGAAGAAAAACAATAACAATGAACAACCAAAAAATCAAACTCAAACCCCTGCTGCCGGAAAACAACCACAACGGAAACCAAAATTCCCATGTCTCATTTGTGGTGATGATCACTACACCCGAGATTTTCCACATCACGATGAAGTGGCCAACATTTTTAAAGGAAATTCACAACCCGCTGTGCTTACTCAGCCTTTTCCACAACAACAATCCTTGGTTGCTCAAACCCCCACTCCAGGGGGCAATTCTAGCCAATCCCATGATGAGGCCTCGATAAGTGCCCATATTTACATGTTTAATGGGATTAATCTGACCACTCGCACTACGACATATGACACACCAGTTAAAACTGATAAGCCGAAGACCACTAAGGGTTCTTTACCAGACCCATCACCATCTTCCGTTAGTCCTCCGTCTGCTAACCCTCCATCTGGGCCACTCCAGATCGAGAAACCTTCGTTTGACTCCATCTTACGCCCTCCTAATAGCACTATTTGGAAATCTACCTTCAATCCTAGTTCACGGGCTGCCCAAAACTACAACATCGTTGAAGATTTGGCTCAAGCATCGTGTGCTATGTCCTCTTTGGAAGTTCTACAACACTGTCCCAGTCAGCATAGAACGCTCTTGGCTGCCATCGATGCTTTTGATCCTGAGTCATCTAATAACCTCACGTTTAATCTGGATGATCATCAGCCTCGACTCTCCCACCAACTAGATTTTCAAATCGATGTTGTTGTTCACAATCAACAAATCCACTGAACTATCTTGGATGAGGGAGCCTCTACTTGTGTCATGTCTTTGGCTTGTTGGAAAGGTTTGAAATCACCCGCCCTTAAAAAATCCCCTACGATGTTATGCGCTTTCGATGGGTGAGGTTTTCATCCTCACAGACTTTTACAATTTTTAGCCGTTCAGTTGGGCAGCAAAACCATTACTGTTGATGTCGAGGTGGTCAATGGCCCCCTCAATTACAACCTATTACTTGGAAGAAGTTGGTTCTACGCTATGACTGTCGTCGCTTCGCCAGTGTTTCAATGTGTACAATTCCCTCATCAAGGCAAAATTGTCACTATTGACCAACTAGATTTATGTACACCCGATGCTCGTGCTCCTGCTACCAACAACATCCCTTTTTTGGGAGACCACAAGATTACATATGAAAGCGTTGGTGTTGGCTTGTTGAAAGATTCTAGTCTTATGGGTACCTTCCCTACACCACTTCCACCCACCACACATCATATTACCACTGTCAATATGATTTCGACTATGGCTTATCAATCTTTGGAATCATCTGACCCTTGGATTGTACCTAGTCCTATGGAATTCGATGTACTAGGTGACACCATGCCACTTAGCCCAGCCAAGGCCGCATACGTTGCTATTCGATCTGCCTCTCCCTCCCCGGACAACCCACATCTATTGGCACCCGATGCCTACTCGATGCCGTTATGGTTGGATTCCCTATTGTCTGCAATCGATTACATTTCCCCAATTTTTCCTTTTGATGAATCTATTCCGGAAATGCTTCGCATTGACAATTTACCTCAGGATAATAACCGTCACCGATCCTCTTTTCTTCCCCCTCATGAAGAAATTCGAGAAGATATACAATCTATCTCCCCTCCTGATGTTGATTTTCTATCATCTCCCATGATTTCAACTTCTGATGATTTGGATCTGGTAGTGGACATGGTGATTTCTTCGGTAGGGTTATTGGAGCCTGATCTCCTTACTCCTATCGTGACCCTCAACATGTGTTCCTTCCCGAGTGATTATCTTCTATCCAGCGAAGATCTCCTGGAGGCCATGACCAAGTTTTGTCCCTTGACATGGTACCCTTCCAGAGCATTATCCTCTTGGAAGCCATGATCCAGACGAAACCACGAGCATAGTNCAATATGATTTCGACTATGGCTTATCAATCTTTGGAATCATCTGACCCTTGGATTGTACCTAGTCCTATGGAATTCGATGTACTAGGTGACACCATGCCACTTAGCCCAGCCAAGGCCGCATACGTTGCTATTCGATCTGCCTCTCCCTCCCCGGACAACCCACATCTATTGGCACCCGATGCCTACTCGATGCCGTTATGGTTGGATTCCCTATTGTCTGCAATCGATTACATTTCCCCAATTTTTCCTTTTGATGAATCTATTCCGGAAATGCTTCGCATTGACAATTTACCTCAGGATAATAACCGTCACCGATCCTCTTTTCTTCCCCCTCATGAAGAAATTCGAGAAGATATACAATCTATCTCCCCTCCTGATGTTGATTTTCTATCATCTCCCATGATTTCAACTTCTGATGATTTGGATCTGGTAGTGGACATGGTGATTTCTTCGGTAGGGTTATTGGAGCCTGATCTCCTTACTCCTATCGTGACCCTCAACATGTGTTCCTTCCCGAGTGATTATCTTCTATCCAGCGAAGATCTCCTGGAGGCCATGACCAAGTTTTGTCCCTTGACATGGTACCCTTCCAGAGCATTATCCTCTTGGAAGCCATGATCCAGACGAAACCACGAGCATAGTTTCTCTTCTCTGTGGCAAGCTTGTTAAAAAATGAAACAAAGGCCCTGAGCATAGTTCTTTTCCTGTGTCAAGCTCGTTAAAAAATGAAATAGTCGCCTCTCTTGAACCTTCTTTTCACCCACCCTTCTCCTTTTTCTCATTTCGTAGAGAAATTGGTGACAACCTCAAAGTCGATGAATGAATTGAAGCTTGGAGGGAATGTCTCCAGCCTTTGATGATCATTCTGGAGTTAAGCCACTAGTTGTCAAGGTGGGGGCATACCGAGCTTAGTCTTTGTTCTTTCTCGTGCTCGTACATACATGAGAATGCATCAGGGTAGACTTTTATCTCTTTTTCGAACCTGTATGGATACACGAAAAAGGAACCCCCCTAGAGTCTCCTTTAAGCTCTTTTCAGGCTCTCTAAACATGAAAAGATTGTTGAGTGATCTTGCTTCCTTTCCCACTCGTTAAAAGGTTTGAAAAGGCATCTTTCGAGTGATAATTTATCTCTTTTTCAGCCTCGTGAGACTAACATTACGAAAAAGGACAGCATTGGAGTCATCTTTAAGTTCTTTTCAGACTCTCTAAACATGAAAAGATTGCCGAGCGACCTTGTTCTCTTTATGCTCGTTAAAGTATTTGAAGAAAACTTCTGTTGAGCGATATTTTATCTCTTTTTCGGTCTCATCAGACTACTTTATGAAAAAGCAACTGAGAGAGTTCTCTTTTAAGTGTTTTTCCAGACTCTATAATCATGAAAAACCTTCGAGTTTTCTATCTTTGGACTCGTTAAACAAACATCGACAGGCCCATACGGGAGCGAACCCTTACTTCTTCTAGTTCGTTAAACAAAGGAAGAGGAACTTACCAAAGGTGAGTTATATCGAGCATGTGTTACCCTCCTCGAGCTCGTTAAATTAAAAAGAGGTACTCGTCTATCTGGATGGGGGAAAAAATTGAAAGAAGCAAGCCAAACAGTTTTTGAGAACACTACCAAGTAACTCTTAGAGTCGCCCTTGAACACAACACTTTGTCTTTGTGCACATATTAATCCGCTGAACCTCTGCACTGAGCCAATCCTTTGAGTTTCTTTTACTCCTCTGGGTCACCTGACGTAAGTCACAACATCCACTACATCATCAAGTTTTGGTCCATGTCATGTTTCTACTGTTGTGCCTTAGTGTCAAGGGAAGTATTTGCCTCGAGAGTCATCCATCACAAATATCTTGTTTCAATACCTGTGTCAATCCATGTTCTTTTGATCCACCAATCACATCTTTATGTCAGTTTCATGTCGTTGATGGGGGATACATCAAGGACCTCCTGCGATAAGTCTTTCCCTGTCGACTGCAACACATTATCCATGGATTAGACCTAGAAACCAGTTAGTACCTTGGGACTTGCATGCCTTAATGGCAGGTCTCCTTGTGTCCGACAGTGGGTTAACATCATCGACCTATGATCGGATGATTCCACGAATGTTCGACTTCAACTCATCCATTCGCATTCATCGGAATGTACTAGAGTACCTTGGGAATCACTGACATCAATGGTGACCTCCCTCGCGCTTGTTAACGGTTTACATCATTAACCGATAATCAAGTGGTTTCTGCCATGTTCGACATCAGGACATCTATTCACATGGACAGATTTGTACTACATCAGGATCGGTAATAAGACCCTGGGTTGAGTGATCACTCTGATATGTACTTTACCTAGGTTGCGACGAAATTTCTCTTGAACAAATGACACATATACTGTCACATAGATCCACTTTGTATTGGTCATGTCTATGTCTTGTCATCTCGTAGATCCACTGTGTATTCTTCATGGCTACGATCAATTCATGTCATAGGAGTATAGAGACACATTGTATCCTCAGTGGCTATACCTTTTATCAATACAATTATGGATCCGTAGTGTATTTTATGGCGTCCATACCTTGCAAGTCTTTATCACCCAAGCATAGGTATGCCTGCCTTGGATTTGAAACATGTCATAATATTTGTTGGATGTTTGTGTGCAGCTTCTGTCAGGTTCTCTGCGTCTGTACTCTTGCTTGAAAGTCTACAAAGCATTTCAGTTATCAGTTCTCGTCTTCTAACTTCATACTTTGGGGGGCAATCTATTACACATCAAAATTACTCACTTCGATGGTGTCACAAGTGTCGTCATTTCAAGTGTCGCAAGTGTTGCATTTTGGTCGTAAGTGTCGCAAATGTTAGAAAAATCATACTGCCATAATTCCTATGTCGTGCTTATAACAACATCGGAAGGACACTTGAAACACCTCAAACATTTGATTTGGAAGAAGAGGAATGGGTTAAAAGGGTTATGAACCTCTTGCCATTTTAAAGGACCATTAAAAATTGAGTTCCAGAGGAGAATGCTCCCCTATACCACTATTAGGAGTGTTGGCGCTCCCCTGTACACTATTAGGGAGCGTTATAACGCTCTGTCTGCCCTTTTTGTGGAGCGCTACTACTGTCAGGAGTGCTGGCGCTCCCTATACATTTCCATGGAGCGCTATAACACTCTGACACCCCTTTTGAGAGAGCGCTACCTATTCTGGGAAAAAAATTGGTTTGTTGAGAAGAATGAGGGGAAGATCCTCTCAATATCTGAAGGTAGTTGGATTCGAATCCTTGGCCAAGCCATGATCATAGGGCAGATCCATAACTAAAGGAGGAAAATCCTCAACTTACTCCAAAGATATCTCAAGTAGTTGGGCCTCTCTAAGTCTATTTAAACATGCCTTCTCATGGTGAAAGGGGATGAAGATTGAGAATTATACCAAACTTATGATCTCATGAGTGGTATGTCATTTGAAGCATCAACATTCTGCATGTGGACTGTTTAAGCAAGGGTTGGACAAGGGGAACTTGATGAAGCTGCTGCACTCACATCTATGGTTGTAAGTTTTCTTCATTGTTGTTCTCATTGATATAATATGCTTGGACTGTTTCTTTCAATTCTGTGTTAGATCTCACATGAATTTGTCTCTAATAGATAGATTTATTTCAAGCTAATCTCAGTAGAGTAGGAAGTGGTTGTACTTTTGTTTGTCTACAGGGCTTAACGAGGAGTTCGGGATTGAAGCTCAACTCGGACCGTGCAGGGACAAACACTGGTAAAAGGTACTTCTTTTCTCCTTCCTCCTCACACATTAGTTTAACTAGATCTAAAAGGAAGTCAGTGTCCACGATAAGCATCTTCTGTCTTAAGAGTTAAGAGTCTAGCTCTCAAGAGGAAATCTACCTGTCCACAGGGAGATTTTCCTACAATAGCCCTCTTGCCCCCCTCTTCCATGCACTTCTTCCAGACAGACTCAAGAATTAGTACTCGACAGGACCTCCCCCTGGGGTTTTTTTGATGGAGCCTCACAACAAACACACTGTGGAGGGGGAGGAATTCTCTGCCTTTCATCTACACACTATTTTGTCCTGACTTCAGGCCTTGGAACAAGAATCAACAATTTTGCAGAACTAATGAGTTACAAACTACTCATTGGTTTTGCCTTAGAAAAAGGTTGCTGAAGACTTAAAGTTTATGGGGATTCATTAAATGTTATAAATTGGATAAAAGACACACAGAGATGTATAAACATAAGACTTGCTAGATTGATGGAAGATATAAAACGTTTGCAGACAAATTTTCACTTCATTGATTTCCAACATGTCTATAGGGAAAAGAATAAAGAAGCGAACAAAAGGTCGAAAGAAGGGATCGACTTGGGTGTGGGCCAATGGAAAATAGTTGAGCACCACAATGAACAGACAAAAGAATATTGGCACAACCCATTTTTGGAACAAACCTCCAGTTTTTGAACAAAATTTTGAACAACACATTGAAGAGCAGGAGCTTCTTCGAAAAGTGAAAATAATCATATATATTTAAGGCATACATTATGCAATACAAAAGAATATACAACAACACCATCTACAGAAGCAGTTTTTGAACCAAAGAAAATAGCATACTGTTATCACTCCAGGAAACTCTCTTAGGTTGTATCTCAGAGATGTTGGGTAACTTAATTACTTTTGCAATGGTTTTCTCAATAAGGGGTAATGTTTGGATCAAGATGAATATCTAGCTCACTGTATTGTATCCTCAAGACAGTCTAGGTATAATCAAACAATACAAGGCCTTCAAGAGTAATTATCAGATAGGTTGTGAATCAAATGGATAAATAAACTAATCTATCAACCAGAACATACATAAAACAATATATATGATGGGTCAATAAACTAGCAATGAATGCTTATGATCCGTGCTTAATAATCAAAGGTAAGATGATAGTCACCATAGAATATTAAACAGAGACAAAGAATAACATTCAACTCATAAGCATAGAGTAGAGATGAAATGAAAGTCTGACAATAACAATGAAGGAAACTTGCAAGCTAAATATATTTAAGAAAATGTCTGTATCACAATAACAGTATCATTTAGAACCCAAAATCGAACCATGGTTCCTCCAATGTTCTTGGCTTTATAGCCTTTACAAACAGTATCCAGATCCTAGGATACTGGATCAAATTTACCAAAAATAGAAAGTCAATAACTGACCCAAGAAAATAGGTAGAGATCCTATAAAATAGGTTAATTCCTGATCTTAGGTGATCTTCATGTCCTTCAAACTCTTTAGCAGGTGTAGTAAGCCTTCTAAGGCTGATGGATCTTCATAAGATATGAGAGAAGTCGAAAATTCCACCTGTTGGCAACAAAATTGTTTTTTTTTTTTTCCAGAAAATAGCTAACCAATTTGGCCTTTTCGCCTTGTTGGGCATCTCCAAAATCAAAAAAGACTCTTGATAAGGATGTCTTTAATTATTATCTATTGATCGGAACTGTTCCTAAGGCATTTGGATAAGAAAAACCTGGATCTGTGCAAAAACACTACCTTTCTGTCCCGTCAGTGCTTTCGGTGGTTAGAATAGACAAAATCTGGGCTGGTTAGCCACTGAAAGCTCAGCTTTCGATGGCTAATGAACAATTGAAATGTTCGCCTAAGCCACCAAAAGTTCTGTCTTAGTGAAAATTAACAAAATTGCACAATACCTTTTGTCTTAGCTTTAAACACCTTATGGCTGATGGACCGAAGCCTCTGCATCTTGATCAATTTCTGGAATGGTTGTAGGATTGTTGGCTACCTTTGGATCATTCAGATGGATGGTTGCATCTGCTAAGGTTTCAATATTAGCAGGTGTTTGAGGCTGAGGTCTTGAGGACCTAACTTGCAACTTTAATGATCTGACCTTTTTCTTTAAATGCATAGATACTCTCCACAGACTGTTGTAGTCTTTTACAATATTCTTCTTCTTTTTCTTTTCTTTTATACTTTCATGTGCCAATCTTTCTAAGGTTGCACTGGTCTCTACAAAATTCTTTGATAGAATTTCATATCTGGTTTTAATTACTCTCTCTAGCACTTCCTGTTGCTCTATCTTCTCTCCGAGTTTTTTAATCTTCTTTGATATATTTTTCTTTGACTTGCTAGATGAGGCCTCTGCAGCTTGCATTTCATGCTCCTCTTTGGGTGTAGGTGATGGAAGATCTTCATACCTCATTGTGAATGGATTTACATACACTGTATCTTCATGCCCTGTTTCAACTTGGTGCTCTTCATGCCCTATTTCAACCTGGTGCTCTTCCTCCTCCGAATTTGTATAGGGGAGATTAAGAATCCTCGTGTTTACTGGGGGTTCTTTTGCGTTCTTTGCCTCACTGCTAAAATTTAGTTTCTTCTTAGTTTTTTTAGGCTTAGAAGATGGAGAGGGTTGATCAACTAGAACTAGAGAGATGGATCTCCTCCTCCTCTTTCCACTTCTGGGAGTAGAAGACTTCCTTGAAGAAGGACTCTTCTTATCTTCTGGTTGTACATCAGTTTGAAATTCATTCCAAAACAAGAAGTAATTCCATTATTTGTTCCTTCTCTACAACAGATCACAAACCAAAAGCTTAATCAAACCATGATGATATAATCGACCTGCAACTTTGCTTGGCTTTTCCTTGACTTGATGAGCCATCTTAGTCAAGCTTCTGTGGAGGTAATAGGGAAAATTGAGTGGGCTTATACCAGTGAAATGGTTCATGAGTTTAAAATGGTAGATCATCACCCTATTGTATCTATCTTCACAAGTTATATAAACAAGAATGGCTTTTAATAAATTTTTCCATTTCTCTTCAAGAAAAGACACAGGAATGTCTTTGTTCCATACCAAACACTTGTGCTCTAGTTTCAAGTAGGACCTAAATTCAACATTCTTTGTGACAGTGGTTTTGAACCAGTTTTCTCCTGTCCTGGGAAGTTTTGTCACCTCAACTATGAGGGCTTCATCCACTTAGAATTCATATTGACCGATGACTTCTTTTCTTCCATCGAAAGTCAGAGAAAAAGCTTCTTCCACCTGGTGGTGAGAGCTCTGCAATTTTTGACAAAATTTGTAGCAACCTGTGTCCCTGAAAAATTGACATACCTCCGGGTGCGATTCTAGGTAACTAATATCATCAAGCTCCTTCCTCAGAGCTGGTCCTCCTTTCTTCATTTGTTGAAATGTTCTTGTACACCTGCAATTGGAAAATCGGGCTTGGAGAAAAACTACACAACGTAGAATTAGGAGGATTTGGCTTAGCTAGGATAGAGACTAGAAGTATGGGGTCTGCATTAAGGAGTGGCATTGATTACAAGGGATGCGAAAGAGTGGCTTAAGATTTGAAACAATCATGATGGGTAACTAAATGATGGGAAGTACACAACCACATGATTTAATGAAACAACAACTTGAAAAGATTCGATATATCACGCAGAGATGAGATCCAATTCTTTAAACGATTTTCCTCCTATCTTTTCGACGACCAATTGCAATTATAAAACCTCAATCCCGACGGTTTAGGCGTGTTAAAGGACGTCCTAACTCATTCCAAGCTCCTGCGATTTTGGTGGCTAAAATAGCCCCAAATTTCTCCTTCAAGCTGTCGAAAGCTAAGGCTTTCGGTGGCTTAGAAGCGCTTTTTGGAGAAGCACTTAACCACC
>SNQJ01S0034301.1:88858-102473 GCA_010110895.2 Picea sitchensis | reverse complement strand
AAAAAATGAACCTTAAATTTTTTAGAAAAGTAATTTTCAATGAGTTCCTATCACCTAAATGAACGAAACTCACTGTGTTATTTTAGGAGATAACATCTGGCTCCTTCTGGGGATGAAAACCTCCTTGTGAGGTTTCAAGAACTTTACTAACTCATTAGCCTTCCTATCACCTAAGACTAAAAACTGACTTGACTCGGTAGCCTTCCTATCACCTAAGACTCAAAACTGACTTGAATCAGTATTCCATTGGGCATGGAGTTATTTTGACACACAAACTGAAAATGAAAAGCTTAAAATCAATATTTACAATAAAGCAGGGCTTGAGAAATCCTTATGAGAAATAAGGTTTGAGAAAACGCCCATTGAATGGGCCACCTGTGACTTCATTACCTTCCAAATTTCGGAGAACAAAAGTGTTGTTCTGTTGCATTGATGATTTGATGAATGGACCTATCCAGAGAGAATCAAACTTGCCATGTTTACCCTTTTCCTGCCTTGTTGCATCCCATTTCAAAACTAGATCTCCTGCTTTAAAAATATTTGCCTTCACCTTTCTATCAAAAGTGTCCTTCATCTTTCTCTGATGCAATTCAGTCTTTTCAACCAACTGTTCTCTGGTTTGCTGCAATTCAACCAAATGAAAAATCCTCCTGGTAAGATCATTTGGCTCGGAATCCGCCTCTTGAAGAAATCTAGCTACTAGTAACGCGAGTTGGATTGGAAAAACAACTTATGTGCCATAAACCAGGTTGAATGGAGATGTATCAATAGATTTCTTATTTGTTACTCTATCAGCCCATAAATCGAACTTTAATTTAGAGTCCCAACTCTTTTGATTCTACTCTAGTAATTTTTTAACAATTCTTATCAGACTCTTATTTGAAGACTCGGCAAGGCCATTGCCTTGTGGATAATAGGTTGTAGAATGAACTAGTTGGATTTCCATGTCCTCACACAACTTTACCAAGGTTTTATCGTTGAATGTTGCTGCATTGTCTGTAACAAGCCTTTTGGGACAACCAAACCTAGCAAAAATATGATCATATAGAAAGTTAATGATTACTGTATGATTGGAGTTCCTAGTGGGAATGGCTTCAATCCATTTCGTGAAGTAATTAGTAGCAAAAATAATCCATCTGTTTTGACTACTAGAAGGTGGATGCATTTCTCCAATGAAATCTAACCCCCATTGTTGGAAGGGACCTGTGACCATAACAGGTTTAAGGGGCATAGATTTCAACTGCTGCTTACCTGAAAACCTCTGGCATTTATCACATGATTTGACAAATGCACACACATCGGAAAATAAACAAGGCCAATAGTAGCCAGCTCTCAAAATTTTATGAGTAGTGGTTTTCCAGTAATGGTGTCCTCCACATTCACTACTATGAAATTTTGTCATTGTTTGAACTGATTCTACCTTATTAATACATCTAAAGAGTACCCCTGATGGATCTTTCCAGAACAAAATCTTGTCACTTATGCAGAATTTGATGGCCTTAAGCTTCAAAGCTCTCACTTGTGTCTGGCTCATGTCTGGTGGAGCTGTCAAATTCTGCAAAAAATAAATTATATGACTGTACCATTCACAATCTTCCAAGTGAGAGGATACCTGCAAATCATAGTTGAGTTTCTTTGCTGAAATTTGTTGTTGATCACTTTCTGCATTTACCCTAACAAAATTTATCTCTAACATTCTACAATTGTCTTGTGCAAGAAGTTTGGCAAACCCTTGGCCTTTGATAAGTTTTATTGGGTTGATCTCTATATCAAATTCAATCATTTTAGCTATCCACTTGCTCCTCTTACCATCAATGTTAGGCTGAACAAGGACATCTTTCACGGAACTTGAGGGTACATATGCTATTACCTTGGCCTGTAGTATATAGATCCTAAAATCTTTGAGTGATTTGATTAGTGCATAGGCATGTTTTTCAATTGGTTTGCATTTAATTTCAACATCTCTCAAAACTTTGTTGTAAAATGATATTGGTTGCTTGTGCCCATCTTCATTCTTCTGTAACAACACTGCTGCAATTGTATCATTAGAGGCAAATGAGAAAATATAAAAATCTTTACCAAAATTCGGGCTAATTAAGACAGGGGTTGTCATAATAGCTTTTTTGATAGATTCAAAAGAATGTCTTGCTTCTTCTGTCCACTTTACTTCAGAATCTTTTCTCAACATGCATGTGATATATTTGGTAAGCTCAACAAAATTTGAAATAAACCTCCTGATGAAATTTATTGTTCCAAGAAAAGATTGGATATCTTTCTTGGATCTTGGGACAGATAATTTCTGAATTGCCTCCACTCTTGCTGGATCTATCTTCACTCCATCTGCAAACACAATATGCCCAAGCAACTTACCTTCTCTGAGTGCAAAGTGAGACTTCTTGGGGTTTAAAGAAATTCCATACTTTCTACATTTCAGGAAAGTTTTTCTTAGATGTTACAAGTGATCTTCATGGTTGTATGAAAAAAATGTGATATCATCAAGATAAATTAGAACAAATCTATCTTTCTATTCCACGAATGCAATATCCATTTCCCTTTGGAATGTCTCCCCCACATTCATCAGTCCGAATGCCATTTTTTTGTACATAAATGTACCCCATGGTGTAGTAAATGCTTTTTTTTCCCTATCATTCGAATGGACTTCAATTTGGTTATACCCCGAGAAGCCATCAATGAATGACATGACACTTTCTCCATAAACTTTTTGCATAATATGTTCCATCTTGGGCAATGGGTAATTATCCTTTCTAGAGAATTTGTTCAAATTTCTAAAGTCTACACAGAGTCTAATCTCACCATTTTTCTTTCTAACAGTAACAAGGTTGGCAATCCAGTTAGAGTATATAAGAGGGATGATGATCTTGGCCTCCAACATTTTTTTTATTTATTTCTCCATAATGGGCAACAACATTGGAATGAATAATCTGAGTTTCTATCTGAATGGTTTTGTGTCTTTGTTTAAAGGAATTTTATGTTGTATGATATCTGTATTGTATGTCTTCAAATCACTATACTGCCATGCAAATATATCAGAAAATTCCTTTAACAACTCATCATATTCAGATTTTGGTTTATCATTCAAATGAGAAGCTAAGTTGACATACTTGGGACTTTCTTCATTTGCTACATTAAACTGGAACACATCAGAATCTTCCTCCTCCTTTTCTAGTTTAATGGAAACATCATTATGATCAAAAAGTCTCTCTAAAGGAACCAAACCTTTGGGGATTCGGTTGGTAGAGAGCTACACAATTTCATGTGCTTCAATTTTATTTCTAAACTTAGGCCTATGAGCTTCTTCATCATGCTCATTATCTTGATCAATTTGTAAATCCAAAAACTCATCCATCACTCCTAAAAATCTGCTTAACTCTGCATCGTCTTCGAATACTTTCCAGAATTTAACATTATCAGGTAAAGAAGGCCTATACTTCACTTGAATCTCATAATTCAACCTTGGAGGGAAATGAGGTATGAAAGTACTAGCTGAAACAACCAATGAATCGACCAACTGATTCATGGCCCTAGGAATGTATGAGATTTTGAATTCAATGAATGCAACAATCACATTCAAAACCTCATCTCTGTAAGCTTTCAACCTCACATGCTTGGCTTGGAAAGACTTATTTACCTGTTGAATGATTAAATCAGCATCTCCATATGCTTGCAGCCTTTTAATTTTCATTTCTTTTGCAGCATTCAATCCCAAGAGCAAAGCCTCGTATTCTGCAATATTGTTTGTGACCTGGAAATCAAGCTTGAATGACAAATGTGTAGTTTCTTTAGACGGTGAAATCAATACAACCCTTGCTCCATCAGTCTCTTTAGTACATTCCCCATCAAAGAACATACTCCAAAGATCATCTTCTCCTAATTTTGTGGACTGAATTGTAGGCTTTTTAAGTAACAAAGTATCTGATAATGAATCATCAATTTGTAATATGCAAGATCCCATACTTGTGTCAACTGAGTAAATAGGATGGTTGGCTGGATTTTGTTCGTCACTGATGATGTAGGCAAGTTGTGAATCTCTGTATAGTCTCTTATTTACTCCTCCAAAAACATGAATAGTAGCATATGAAAGGTCCATTTGAAGGGTTTCTCCTAACCTCTTCATCCATGATCTTGATAACAAACATCCAAATCTGGGTGGAATATCTGCTACAACTACATCCATGACCATAGTTTTCATAGGTGCTTGAGTTAAAGTTACTGGCAGATCCTTGATCAACCCGAGGCATTTAAATTTTCTAGAGTCAAATGAGAAAAGATCATGGTAAGTTTTGGTAACTTTTAACCCAAGTTCGTCCATCACTGCCTTTGGCATCAGATTATGAGAGGCTCCAGAGTCTAACAGGCAGTTATGCAGTGTTTTGTCATGAATGTTCAGAGAGATATAAAAAGGTGGACAACTTTCATCTCTATCCTCAATCATTTGACCTAAGACAATAGTGGGCTTGTCATCATATATATTAAGGATATCAATAGAGGAAGATATGGATTTGGGGTCAAGAGTCTTGAGGATATCTTTCTTAAATGATTCATTCTTCATAAACTCAACCAAAGGGTTGGGTATTTTGATTTTCTGTATCTCAGCTTCAAAATTGAAAGAAGAGGAAGTTTTATCAAAAAGTTTTACTTCATTTGAAGGAGCTTTCAAAGTACTCTGCTGATCATCAGGGCTCTGATTTTTTTGAATTTGTTGTTTGGCAGGGGAAACAGTCTTCTCAGGAGGAGCCGATGTATTCACATTTGAAGAGGTTGTCTGCTGGTCATTTGGTATCTGATCCTTTTGAATTTGTTGCTTGACAGGGGCAATGATTTTCTTAGAAGAAACTGGTGCACTCTATTGGGCAGTGTTGGACTTAGATCTGAGACTGTATTTGTTCTTATCATCCATTTGAAAAAGGCCATTATCAATAGAATTTTCATTTATCTGTACATTCATTAATGCTTCTTCATAATCATGTTGTGTTAGATAAGATTTTGTTGCATCATCTCCAACACAATGAATATTATCTTCTTGTTCTTCTTGAAAATCATCTTCATATTCCTCCATCACAGTGTTTTGGAGAGGGGCTCTAACCTTCTGTTCTTCTATGGGATTTCTCTCTCTTCTCAAAATCTTTGTTTGTTGGTTATTTCTCCTGAAGGTATTTGGATTTTGATTTGGATTTCTGTTAGGGTATTCATATGATATTTTTCCCTTGGCAAGCTGTTTATTTTCAATTTTAGCTTGGACATTTCTGAGGTTAATGATTTCAGCGTCTTAGCCAATTTGTCTATCTTAGGATTTGGAATTGATGAGGAAGAGGCTTCTTCCTTCTAGCTTCTGCTATCAAAACTTCCCTTTAACTTGTGAGCAGCTAAGATATTTGACTCTACTTCAAGGGCAATGTCTTGCATCAAAGAAAGTGAAGCAAACCTTCTCTCTCTTAGTAGCAAATACAATTCAGAGTCAAACGAGTTGGCATAAGTGATTTGGGCAGAAGTCTCTATAGGTTTGATTTCAGCAGGTATTTTACTATACATTCTATTGAACTTCTTGGTGAAATCAGATACAGATTCACCATTTTCTTTCCTTAAGTTTCCAAACTTTGTGATATAGTACAAAAAGTCTCTCCTATCTCCCCAATGTTTCAAAAATGTTATCCAACTCTTCTATTCCAACTATGAAACCAACATGGAGTTCCTTGAACCATTTCCTAGCATGGCCATCCAAGCTCTAGACAAAAACTTTGGTCCAGACTTCAACATCTTCTATGTTTAGGTTCTCAGCATAACTATAGAAGGCTTCTATATGTTCCTCTGTGGTTACATCTCCTTCTCCGGTAAATTTTGGCATATACTTGTGGTAGTCACTAGTGGGCATCGCTGCAGGTGCATTTGGCAACACAAGAGGGGCATATCTAGCAGCTAGAATTCATTGCATTTTAGTCAATGGAGGAGGTGTAGCCATAATGACTATTGGTGAGAGAGGTGATAGGATTTTCTCAGATTCTTCAACGCTGGGGGGATTTAATTGAAAAGTGGGTGAACTCTTTGATGGGAAAGAAGTTTGATATGAAGCTATCTAGAAATTTGCAAGTTGTTAAGCCATTTTTTCTTCACCTTTAGTAGACAATTGCTGCAGAATATGTTCTACAACAAGAAGGTTAGTGTGAAGGTTTATGTGGTATTCTTCCTGCTATGAGTGGAAAGATTCAAGGGATGAGGAGCTGTGATTTCTTTCTAAAGACTTAGATGCTTCTTCAACCAAATTAGAACCTATCACTTCTTTTATAATGATAATTTTTGCTTGATAAGAAATAATTGATTCTTTTACAGTTGTTACAGATGCTTTTTCACTGACAATCTTAGAGGAAGAAGATTCAGCTTTTTCTTCTATGGATTTCTTAGAATGAGAAAGAGGATTACTTTTGGTACCTGATTTTGAAGTCTAACCTTGAAATGATCTTCCTCTTTTGAGAATTAGTTCTGGATTGGGCACTGGTGTGACAGGTTATTCTTGTGGATTCACCTTGGTACTAATATTCTTTGGAGCTAGGATGAACTTGTGGAGTCGCCGGATAGATGATTACAAACAATGTAATGTATAATCCTTGTATATCATCAAAGATCAGCTCCGTGTCATCTCCCAGGAAAGTTGAGCTTCAATCTCCTCTCCTCGGCAACAACGCCAATTTGTTATCACTCCAGGAAAATCTCTTAGGTTGTATCTCAAAGATGCCTGGTAACTTAATTACTTTTGCAATGGTTTTCTCAATAAGGGGTAATGTTTGGATCAAGATGAATATCTAGCTCACTGGATTGTATCCTTAAGACAGTCTAGGTATAATCAAACAGTACAAGGCCTTCAAGAGTAATTATTAGATAGGTTGTGAATCAAATGGATAAAGAAACTAATCTATCAACCAGAACATACAAAGAACAATATATATGATGGGTCAATAAACTAGCAGTGAATGCTTATGATCCTTGCTTGATAATCAAAGGTAAGATGACAACTACCACATAATATTAAACAGAGACAAAGAATAACATTCAACTCATAAGCATAGAACAAAGATGAAAAGAAAGTCTGACAATAACAATGAAGGAAACTTGCAAGATAAATATATTTAAGAAAATGTTTGTATCACAATAGCAGTATCGTTTAGAACCCAAAATCGAACCACGGTTCCTCCAATGTTCTTGGCTTTATAGCCTTTACAAACAGTATCCAGATCCTAGGATACTAGATCGAATTTACCAAAAATAGAAAGTAAATAACTGACCTAAGAAAATAGGCAGAGATCCTATAAAATAGGTCAATTCCTGATCTTAGGTGATCTTCATGTCCTTCAAACTCTTCAACAGGTGTAGTAAGCCTTCTAAGGCTGATGGATCTTCATAAGATACGAGAGAAGTCGAAAATGCCACCTGTTGGCAACAAAACTGTTTTTTTTTCCCACAAAATAGCTAACCAATTTGGCCTTTCCGCCTTGTTGGGAATCTTGAAAATTGAAACAGACTCTTGATAAGTATGTCTTTAATTGTTATCTATCGATTGGAACTGTTCCTGAGGCATTTGGATAAGAAAAACCTGGATCTGTGCAAAAAAACTACCTTTCTACCCTGCCAGTGCTTTCGGTGGTTAGAATAGACAAAATCTGGGCTGGTTAGCTACCGAAAGCTCAGATTTCGGTAGCTAATGAACAATTGAAATGTTCGCCTAAGCCATCGAAATTTCTGTCTTAGTGAAAATTAACAAAATTGCACAATACCTTTTGTCTTAGCTTTAAACACCTTACGGTTGATGGACTGAAGCCTCTGCATCTTGATCAATTTCTGGAATGGTTGTAGGATTGTTGGATGCCTTTGGATCATTCAAATGGATGGCTGCATCTGCTAAGGTTTCAAGATTAGCAGGTGTTTGAGGCTGAGGTCTTGAGGACCTAGCTTGCAACCTTAATGACCTGACCTTTTTCTTCAAATGCATAGATACTCTCCACAGACTGTTGTAGTCTTTTACAATCTTCTTCTTCTTCTTCTTTTCTTTTATACTGTCATGTGCCAATCTTTCTAAGGTTGCACTGGTCTCTGCAAAATTCTTTGATAGAATTTCATATCTGGTTTTAATTACCCTCTCTAGCACTTCCTGTTGCTCTATCTTCTCTCCGAGTTTTTTAATCTTCTTTGATCTGTTTTTCTTTGACTTGCTAGATGAGGCCTCTACAACTTGCATTTCATGCTCCTCTTTGGGTGTAGGTGATGGAAGATCTTCATACCTCATTGTGAATGGATTTACATACATTGTATCTTCATGCCATGTGGTAGCTGGATCTTCATGCCCTGTTTCAACCTGGTGCTCTTCATGCCCTGTTTCAACCTGGTGCTCTTCCTCCTCCGAATCTGTATAGGGGAGATTAAGAATCCTCTTGTTTACTGTGGGTTCTTCTGCGTTCTCTGCCTCACTGCTAAAATTTAGTTTCTTCTTAGTTTTTTTAGTCTTAGAATATGGAGAGCGCTGATCAACTGGAACTGGAGAGATGGCTCTCCTCCTCCTCTTTCCACTTCTGGGAGTAGAAGACTTCCTTGAAGAAGGACTCTTCTTATCTTTTGGCTCTACATCAGTCTGAAATTCATTCCAAAACAAGAAGTAATTCCATTCTTTGTTCCTTCTCTGTAGCAGCTCACAAACCAAAAGCTTAATCAAACCATGATGAGATAATCGACCTACAACTTTGCTTGGCTTTGCCTTGACTTGATGAGCCATCTTAGTCAAGCTTCTGTGGAGGTAATAGGGCAGACTGAGTGGGCTTCTACCAGTGAAATGGTTCACGAGTTTAAAATGGTAGATCATCGCCCTATTGTATCTATGTTCACAAGTTATATAAACAAGAATGGATTTTAATAAATGTTGCCATTTCTCTTCAATAAAAGACATAGGAATGTCTTTCTTTCATACCAAACACTTGTGCTCTAGTTTCAAGTAGGACCTAAATTCAACATCCTTTGTGACAATGGTTTTGAACCAATTTTCTCCTATCCTGGGAAGTTCTGTCACCTCAACTATGAGGGATTCATCCACCTGGAATTCATCTTGACCGATGACTGCTTTTCTTCCATCAAAAGTCAGAGCAAAATCCCCTTCCACCTGCTGGTGAGAGCTTTGCAATTTTTGACAAAATTTGTAGCAACCTGCATCCCTGAAAATTTGACATACCTCCAGGTGCGATTCCAGGTAACTAATATCATCAAGCTCCTTTCTCAGAGCTGGTCCTCCTTTCTTCATTTGTTGAAATGTTCCTGTACACCTGCAATTGGAAAATCAGGCTTGGAGAAAAACTACACCGCGTAGAATTAGGAAGGTTTGGATGGGCTGCGACAAAGACAAGAAGTATGGGGTATGCATTAAGGAGTGGCACTGATTACAAGGGATGCGTAAGAGTGGCTTAAGATTTGAAACAATCATAATGGGTAACCAAATGATGGCAAGTACACATCCACATGATTTGATGAAACAACAACTTGAAAAGATTCGATATATCACGCAGAGATGAGATCCAAGTCTCTAAACGGTTTTCCTCCTATCTTTTTGGTGGCCAATTGCAATTATAAAACCTCGATCCCAACGGTTTAGGCATGTGAAAGGACGTGCTGACTCATTCCAAGCTCCTGCGATTTCGGTGGCTAAAATGGCCCTGAATTTCTCGTTTAAGCTGCTGAAAGCTAAGGCTTTCAGTGGCTTAGAAGTGCTTTTTGGAGAAGCACTTAACCACTGAAACCTGTGATTTGACCTTTTTGAAAAAAAAACCAAAACCAATGTTTTTCAAACTTTATTACAAACATAAGGCTCTAAAAAATGAACCTTAAAAATTTTAGAAAAATATTTTTCAATGAGTTCCTATCACCTAAATGAACGAAATTGACTGTGTTATTTTAGGAGATAACACATACAACTATAAAACTACAATGTAACAAAATACACCACTTTTTAGATGTATATACAAAATGTAATTTTGTTCCTAAAAGTAATAAAATTACACTTTTTTCCAAGTAAAAATAAAATAAAATTATAGCTTTAATAATTATCAAAACAAATATATTTGCATTATACCATATTTTTTCAAAGAAAAAAATAACTTTTTTAAATTCATATTCATAAAGAGTAGAAAAATAGATTTTTCATCAGTAATTAAAAACCCTCAAAGTTCCCCAGGGGAGGGGTGCTATATGGCTGACAATTGAAGTTGAACTTCTCCTGGAGTCTTGGCCTTGCCTCAAATAGTCAAGTTGAGGCTTGTGCTATATTTCATGGCCTCATCACTGCCATAGATCAAGGCATACGTACTCTCATTGTTCTCATGGATTCAAAAAATACCATCAAACACCTTTGTCTGAACACCCTCCCCATGGATATGAGATTTCATTCTATCTTCATTACAATGCGGAGCATCCTCCTAGATTTTATTCGGGTGGACTCATGGAACATTCTCCAACACTTAAACATCGTAGCAGATCTCCATGCCAATCATGGATCTAATGGTCGGGTTGGGTCTATATGTTTGAATGATTCTTGGGCCCTTTGTCCCATCCCCTAGCCCTTGATTCTCCTTAGCCCCTGCCCCATGCTCTTGTTCCTATGTGTCCTTGTCCTTTTTTCTCATTGGGGTCCGCTTCCCACTCTTGATCCACTTGTCATTCCCTTCGTGTATTGGGTCTTTAAATCTTGTCCCTTCCCTCGTCTTGCTCTGTCCTTCTTCTCAAAACCTTTACTCTTGGATCGTGTCCTTTCCCTTGCCGCATCTTCCATGATTTTTCCTCTAATCTCTAGTCATCATTATCCAGAGTGATGGTGGCCATGGATGGAAAGGTCTATCCCTCCTTAGTACTTGGTTAGTTCATCCCTTAGGTTCACTTGCTCTGCTCTCCAATTTGCTCTTGCAAACAAGACCCTCTAGATCTTCTTCCCTGCCTCTTCTTCTACCCACGCGAACAAGAAGCATCAATCTCATAACTCTCCTCTTCTATCGGTCTAGTTAGTCTATGTGGGCATGAAGGTATTAAATGCCAAGGTTGTGTCCGTCATCCTCAACAATCATGTCATTTTATGGTGTTGGGAGAGGAAGCGTTGGCCATTAACAATATCCTCCTCTCGACGGTACAATGTTCATCACAACTTACTAAACCAACCAAATTCACTTCTAATTCAGATGCCCCCAGGCTTGTCACCCATTTCATACTCAGAGACATCGAGTTCCTTCCTACTCCAAGCTCTTTTGTCAGCATTCTAGATATGGATAACAATCGAAAAAGCACGAGCTTACATCTGGATAGAATTGAGCAAGACATTAAAGACTTCTGAAACTTCATGCAAATAATGCAGAAAAGGCTGAGAAACCTTTTTGCTCAGGTCCTGGTTGTCCTCGAACTTTCTTTCCAACTCAAAAAGTTGCTCCAAAGTCTTCAAGATGAAGGTAAAACACGCCATTCGACTCCAACTAGAAAGTGTGCAGGCCCACCTGGCGCTTCATGGAAGAAACACAAAGGATTCGATCGACTCTTCCCACATCCACTTTTCTCTCCTCCCAGACCCTAATTCCCTGCCACTCATAACAATTAGGGTCGTCTCGACCTCAAAAGACAATTTCCTTCCACCAATGTAATGCAGTGTTTAACTTGGTTTTGTCTAGGCGTGTTCTTCAAAATTTTCATTGTAAGAACTTATGAGTCTAATTATCTATGTAATTCTTTAGCAAAGTATGTTTTGAAAGACCTAAGTAGTTGGACCACATTATGGTGGAAATATCTTTGTAATCCCAACAAGTTTTGGAATTTCTTTGTACATTTTATTGCCTCTTAGGAAACTTTTACTTAAATATAAATTTACCAATTTCAGTGAAAAAAAAAACCCTCAAAGTTCCCCAAGTGTCTATCCACTTCTGTTATCCTTCACTACTTTTGTCATTTTTCGACCTATACATAGGATCCAACCTTTTCCATATGCATCAACTATCATCACTTCCTTTATATACATATGATATTATTATCTATCAAAAAAAACAAACATAATCTAATATAAACCAAAGACTGTCATCATAAGTATTGTCAACACTCCAAGCTCGCCCCTTTGGAAAATTCAACCACTAGTACTTTCCCAATAGGAAACATTAATCCTTTCTTTGACAATTGATAAGCCTCTTGATTCAATTCTTTGTCAATATGACTAACAGGACAATGCACAAAAGCTACTATAATCTTTTTTAGATGAAGTGTTACATTGTGCATTGCCACGTTGTTGACCAAGTGTTTACTGTTAGATTTTTATTAGTTTTGTTAACATTAAATTTACCATAGCATTTTTATCTTCTTTTAACATTAAATAATCATATATTGAAATATATAAGCACGAGAGGACACAAAGATTTATCCCGGGAAAACCCTAAACTCGAGGAAAAACCCAGCCAACTTTTCTTAGAAAGAATATTCAAATACAACCATGAACAAGCTCTAATCACAAGAGCAAACCAATAATGAAGAACCAAATACTTATCTCTTCTTCTTGTCAAGCCCTAGCGAGGGCAGACAACAGAGTCACCAGAGAACTAGCGCAAGATAGGCACATCACTAGCGCGCCACAAAATTGGCACAATTGGTAACTACAGTTGCAGTTGCTACTGCAATTTCTACTACTACTGCAACTGCAACTGCAACTGGCACAAAGCAACTGGGAAGCACCACACAACCTTAGCAAAACTCTTCTAGAGGTAGCGCACAAGAGAGATCACCAAGAACCACTAAGAATATTCTTCCTTAAGTGGGGCACACTCTCCAAGAGAACTAGAAACCATAAATAGTGAAACTGCAGTTGCAGTTGCAATTGCAACTGCGTAATGCGCACTGCAGAAGGAGAACTGTGTGGTTGTACAAATGAACTGGCCCAAACTTGTATTTATACTAATCTGGGCACCTGCCTGGGGCCAACTTCTTAGTTTGGGTCTTCAAATTTACTTTATTATTTTTGTGGGACGACTTCTCTTCTATGGTCTTCTATTTCACTTTATTATTTTTTGGGGTGTTCTTCAACTGTTCAATAATCTTCGTTTGACTTCTTGGAATATTCTTCTTCTCTAAGAAAAGTTATCTAGGTCGGAATACCTCCTACAACTACTAAATCGTCAACACTCCCTCTTAGTTAGGGAGGTGTTCTTCCACGATGTTTTCTTCTAGTAGTCCACTGACTACCCTGCAATTGTCTAGTATCCCCAAGGCTACCACCATGCCATCAGTAGCTCCATCCTCTGCCATAGTCTCTACTACTATGCTGCAATCAACTAGTAGCACACAACTACTACCATACAATCCAGTAGTCTCCATGACTATGCAGCAATCAACTAGTAGCACAAAGCTACTACCATGCTTTCCAACAATCAACTAGCAACACAAAGCTTCCACCATGTTGTCACGAATACATAGCAATCAACTAGTAGCATTAAGCTACTACCATGCTATCTAGTAGTCTCTCATGACTATGCAACAATTAACTAGTAGCACTAAGCTACTACCATGCCATCAACCATAGTCATGATCTATAATCCACTAGTAGTCATAA
>SNQJ01S0034301.1:42615-74810 GCA_010110895.2 Picea sitchensis | reverse complement strand
GGAACTATGACCTATGGAATTGTGACCTCTAGAGCTATGCCCTCTAGAACTACCTGTGGAACTATGACATGTGAAACTGTGACCTCTAGAGCTACGCCCTCTGGAACTATGACCTCTAGAAATACACCCTCTGGAACTATGACCCATGGAACTGTGACCTGTGGAACTGTGACCTGTGGAACTACTCCCTCTAGAACTATGACCTTTGGAACTATGTCCTCTGGAACTATGACCTCTGGAACTATGCCCTCTGGAACTACGTGCTCTAGAACTTTGACTTGTGGAACTATGCCCTCTAGGACTATGACCTCTGGAACTATGCCCTCTAGAAATATGACCTCTAGAACTATGACCTATGGAACTATGACTTGTGGAACTATGACCTATGGAACTACGCCCTCTGGAACTATGACCTTTGGAACTATGACCCGTGGAACTATGACCTATGGAATTGTGACCTCTGGAGCTATGCCCTCTGGAACTATGACCTCTTTAACTATGACCTCTAGAACTATTCCCTCTGGAACTATGATCTATGGAACTATGACCTGTGGAACTGTGGCCTCTGGAACTGTGTCCTCTAGAAATATGCCCTATTGAACTATGCCCTCTTGAACTATGACCTCTGGAACTATGACTTGTAGAACTGACTTGTGGAACTATGACCTATGGAACTACGCCCTCTAGAACTACGACCTCTGGAACTATGACCCGTGGAACTATGACCTATGGAATTGTGACCTCTAGAGCTACGCCCTCTAGAACTAACTATGGAACTATGACCTATGGAACTGTGACCTGTGGAATTGTGACCTGTCGAAATGTGACCTCTAGAGCTACGCCCTCTGGAACTATGACCTCTGGAACTATGACCTCTAGAACTATGTCCTATGGAACTATGACCTGTGGAACTGTGACCTGTGGAACTGTGACCTGTGGAACTAATCCCTATGGAACTATGAACTCTGGAACTACACTCTTTGGAACTATGACCTCTGGAACTATGCCCCATGGAACTATGACCTCTGGAACTATGTGCTCTGGAACTTTGACCTGTGGAACTATGCCCTCCAGAACTATGACATCTGGAACTATGACCTCTGGGACTACGCCCTCTAGAACTATGACCTCTGGAACTATGACCTTTTTGGAACTATGACCTATGGAACCATGACCTGTGGAACTGACCTAAGGAACTGACCTATGGAACTATGACCTATAAAACTATGCCCTCTGAAACTATGACCTCTGGAACTATGACCCGTGGAACTATGACCTATGGAATTGTGACCTCTAGAGATACACCCTCTATAACTACTTGTGGAACTATGACCTGTGGAACTATGACCTATGGAACTGTGACCTCTAGAACTATGCCCACTGGAACTATGACCTCTGAAACTATGACTTACATTGGATACGTTTAAGATTACCCTGATGTTTAATATTATCCCCCATGCCAAGTGAATATGAGGAGCGAATGATATGCCAAAAGAGAAGCTACACGGATGGACGGAGTGACAACCGAGCTCCATAAACATAGTTGTGACAACTCAACTCCATAAACACAACAGTTTAATTGAATTGAATACCAATTTGGGTGCATTTATGATTGTGCAACATCTGTATAATGTCAATGCAAGAATATTTTTGGGCGTAGGGTTAGGTCGTCTTGGATGTGAATCGCATATGCACTATTGAAATAAATAACATGGTGCTTGGGTATAATTTTGCTCTCAGGTACATAGTCGGTAGGATGAAATAGAAACATCAAGGTTTCAATATAATCTTCTGCAATATGTAAGATGAAAGTATGAATATAGTACACAGTTTTGTTAGCTATGGTAAGAACACTAAGCTTATACATAAATTGACTTTGTCAAGGCATGCTATTGACAACAAGTTTTTGTAATATCATTTTCAATATAAGAATGCATTATTCGATTGTATTTTATTAACATTAATAGATATCGGATTTTAGAATTGTCTTAGCCCCTCTTTGCATATTTGAGGACTCATATGATTAGGGACTCATTTAACGTTTTCCATGTATGTTTCTAGGATTCAATGTGTGCATGTCCATCTATTTCCATCATCATAATAATACCATATTTTTTACATCAAAATATTTATTGGTTTGGTTTTTGTCTAGATCCTCAAACAAAATTGTCAAATGATTGGACTATACACACAACAATGTACCCCTCTATTTATGAGGAGAATGTCTATGACTCACAATCCACTAATGCCCAACACAAATTTAACCTCTAGCGGCTTACCTTTGACATACATATGAAGGTCAACACTCCAAATTAAAATAACATTTGGGTGCCAACCAATGAGTGTTAGTGTTTTATGTCAAGTTGTTCGTCATTGTGTATTTTCGTTGCCAATGATGATGATGATGATGATGATTGTCATCCATCAAGACCAACTTTGGTCTATCGGACCTTAAGAAAAAAAATGGTGAGAAATTATTTTGTTTGCTTTAGAATTTTTTTTGTATTCTCAAAAAGATTGGAAAGAAGATTTGATCTCCGTAATTTTGACGAATTAAAAGTTTATGAAGGCTAGTATTATTACAAATATTAGATATGATGAAAATATCCAGTTACTCATTAAAATATAGTAAGGTAATAAGATACATTAGTATAGATTTAAATGTCAAAATGATAATTGGAAGTGCTTTGAGAATTCTAATGCTACCAACCACTAATAAACATAAAAAAAAATCCTCATCAATCACTATATATGGATATTTATGTGATGACCCAATGTTAATCTCGGTTGTAGTTTGATTATGGATTTTTATGGAATGACCTCAATGTTAACCTTAGTTGTAGTTCGCTTGTACTCCTATGGATATGATTGTGGTTTATGATAATTCAAGGTGACATAAAATTCCTTTACTCTATTAAGAGCTAGTGATACTAGAAGTGAAAACACAATAACATGGATATTATTGAGAAGAGGTCAAAGAGGTTAACGAGGATGATGGAAAACAAATGAAGCAATGAGTTTTAAGGTTAGTGAATTGAATATCAATGTAGGTAGCTATGCATTTGTTATAAAATTTGAGATCCTTGTTATTTGAAAACTAGAGAGAAGAAGTTATTAATGTGGAGTATAAAAGAAGAATTCTAAAGTAATTCCTATATCTATGACAAGTTATTTATAAACTTGGTAGTGGTGAACACTAAGTATCATGATGTTTTTTAGGTTAGTGGTTAGTGATAAGATATGTGATGGACTAAGTTATTCTTGTAGCATATAGATTTTTTTAATTGCAATTCAATAAAAAAAAATCAAATATGAACAAAATTTTACAAAAAATTAAATATAAACAAAATTCTAATATAATAAGATAAATTTATTCAAATCATCAAAATTTCAAATCAATAAATATCTAACTTTCTATATTATTAAATAATTAAATTTCAACAATTAAAAAATATATGGTTATAAAGTTATTCTATATTATTAAATTCTAACAATTAAAAAAATATAAATTATTATAAAGTTAAAAAAACAATAATATATAATTATTGAAAAAAATATATCATATTAGTTTATAAAATTTATAAAAATATATCATATTAAATTATAAAATTTAGAACTATTATTATTATAAAATATTTTCTTTCCATTTAATTTTATTATAAAATATTTTTAACATTTTCTTGCAAATTTCATTCATTCGATCAAATGTACACAATATGTTCTTTATCTTAAAGTTCATAGATCTGCTTAGTATGTGGACCCACTTGAAGTGGGAGTTACACGGATGTGAAAGCCAAAATAACATCCCAATAAAACAAAACTTTGGATTCAAAATTAGCATGGATTCAATAAGAACTCTTGTCATCACATAAAGTATTTTTAAAATATCTTTTTAAGTCTATGATTTTTGGAATACCTCGTGACTCTTGATTCATTCTCGGTGGTGTTAACATGAATATCTTTAAAAAAAAATAGATATTTGCAAATGTGAGAGAGCATCACAGTTGCAGACATCCCTACAATAATAAGAAATCTTCAATCGAGGCCCAAATAACCTCGGAAGCTCTCTTAAGCGTTCAATGTCAAAATTCATTTTTTTCATCAACCCGCTCTGCTCAGTTCCCAGAATGTGAGCCTCATTCTGTCATATGAAGGCCAAAAAACCCCAACCCCAAACGTAATATAGTCACAACATAACTTTGAGCTTTCTGATCAATCTCCACCTTCTCTTTCTCCAACCTCTCTAGCTCCTCCCTGCAAGGATCACTCTATGGTGCCAAGGGCGGAGTCATTGCGTTCTCAAAATCTCTTTCTCTAAAACCACGAAAAAAATAGGAATATCACTGAAACCTCCTCCAAAGACCCCTCCATCGGCTCCATGCAAACTCGCAGTAGCTCCTCATACGAAATGTTGTTGTTGTGAATCCATTGCAGTCTATTTTGAGAAACTCTAGTCGGACGAGTCTCAACAATCTCCTCTGTAAACCATTCTGAAGCATCCCTCTCTATTATTTTTAGGTGGCTGAAATCCACCACCCTTTATGTCCACATCCTCGATTCAAATTCCATCTACTATGTCGTTCTTAACTACCAGACTCGAGTCTGAAGGTGTCAAATGGAGTGAAGCTGGTAAATGTCTGTGCAATGCCCAACCTTTTGCTTCAAAATTTCCAATGAAACACAATATAGGCTGGGCGGATTTAAAAATTCAAAATTTGAATTTGAATGGGCATCGATTCTAGGCGCCATTACAAAATTCAAAAGATCATGCCATTAATGCGTTGTATTGTTCGCCCATCGACGATCCATGTCATATATCATAGACGCCATACGATATATGGCATGGACACATTCAAATGATGGTTGATGGATGGTGCAGGGAGCCTACATATGGTGCATGATAGTTTAATTCGATGGCGGATGATACATTAAGATGGGAGGTAGTTGACCAGAGCTCTGACATGATCAGAGACAGTAGTTCGGACACAGAAAAGGGTTGCCGACGAAGGTCCATTTCATTTTGCCTTTAGCCTACGTCGATCAGATATACACATACATTGAGCTTTGTAAAATTCAAAGAGAACTACTAAGCTATTCAGAGTATTATATGAACCTTCTCTTTCCGTGTTTATGTCGTGGAAGGCGTTACCTGACCATTCAGTTTCAGCTAGAAATAGCTATCCTCGTGGTCGAAAGAATAGTTCCAGTTGAATGGAAAATTTCCTCACGTGTGATTTACTTGTTAAATATAAATATGGTTAAAATTTTCATCCAAGCCATTTGTTTTTGGAATTCCACTCACTTTACCTATCTCATGTCTTTGTTGTCCTTATCTCTTTGTTATGCATGTGGGTGTTTTTCTTACTCCTACACAAAAAATATAAGTTGAACGTATATCCATTGATTAACTAATGTTAGGGAAGGATAAGTCATTCGGTACGATGTGATCAAAATTTCCCCATCACTTCTATGATTTTCCTTGCACCTCAACATTCGTTTGATGACTGTGCATGAGGGCTGGTGGTTATACCTGATTGCGTGCCTGGTGAGTTCGAAATATGGAATACGAACAAACAATTTTATTGTTCATTGGGTAAGATGGAAGGCTTGTGGAGGAACTCATCAACAATCTCCATCAATGACCCAATGTAGCGCCCATCTCTTGCATCGTGGTCGACACTTACCTCGGCTGGGCAGTGCCTCTAGCTAGGAAGATCAGTCTTCTATTCGTTTCTTTATGGGCGTAGAGTATCTTTATGTTTTCCATCTCTTACCATTTAGAAACAAGTGGTGATTTCTTTCCTGTAAGAATTCAGAATCAAAACTCTCCCTTCAAACCCTTATCTACTGATCATTTCTATTTTCTTATGAATGTTGTAATGAATTATTATCCCCGTTACTTTGCAGTCCAACGTCACACGAGATCGGTAATGTAATCTCCATAGAGTTTGCAAATCTTCCTTCATTTTTAAAACCAAGTGCATACCCTATAAATGTGGGAGATGTTGTTCTCTGTTTAGAAAGAGCCAGAGAAGCAAATTGGGTAGTAGCCAATTCCTTGGAAGTGTTAGAACGCCATTTAGTGGAGGCTTTGTTGGAGAAATTGCAGGTATATTGTCTTGGACCATTTCTCCCTTCAACCTACCTCGATTGGTTAGAGTCTCACGATTTTGTTGTCAGGACCAGATCACGAGCAAAGATGAACTACACAAAATGGTTGAACAACCAGCTTCCTAAGTCAGTCATATATGTTTTGTTTGGCAGTTTAATCATTGTTTCGGCAAGCCAGGAAAAGGAAATAGCAAGGGGTCTGAAGGAGAGAGGTTACAATTTTATCTGGGTGCTTCGACATCCTGTCCAGGAGACCACCGAAGTCTACACCATGTTTTCGAGCGAATTTCTGAAGGAAACAAAAGAGTGAAGACCGGTTGTTCCATGGTGCTCACAGCTGAAAAACGACCACAAAATGAAACTCTGAAATATAAAACTTTTAAATATATATTTTCATTTTTATTATTTACTTTTATTATTAATATATAATTGATTTGATGATGCCACTGCTTGTTTAGTTTACCACTCCCTATCGATAATAAATGTCTGAATCAAGCGCCATCAATCACTGCCTGGAGCCATAAGCTAGTGTGGTCAACAACAACGAGTAAAGGAGTTGTTTCCTCACGACCTTCATAACGATGTCCATCATTCTGCGTGGCTCAAGTGCCCCACCATCCTGGACTTAGAATTGACTTGCCCAAAAACTCTATTCTATTTAGATAGGAAAACCAAAGGCATGAGCAACCACCGAGGTTTATTGGAAACATCCTCCTTCAACAATATATTCACCAACAACACTCCTCTTTCAACAATGTGTTTTATTCTCTTGTCCCATCCCCGCCATCGAACCAATTAGAATAAACCATGAGGTATATGTCTGATGCATGTCGAACCGCCCAATCTCTCGTTGCGTTCAGGAGGCCCTCCCAATACGAAATCAATTATGTTCCTCAAGCGCCCATCATAATTTTTGCCATTTTCATTTTTATTATTAATATATAATTAATTTATATACATTTTTATAATAAATTAAAAATATATATATATTATTAAATTTAATTTATAAAGGTTTTATATACATGCGTAAGAAATTTTTATGAAATTTGTTTGTGGTTATATTAGTTTTTTGAAAATCATATTGTATATAAATATAGTAATATAATATATTTATTTATTTACTTAAAATTGAAATAAATCGTTTAATAACCTCCCTATCCTCACCTACAGAACTGATCCAGGTGGATATCGGTGGCCACCCACCTTTTCCAACTAGCTCAAAACAGTTTTCTGGTAATTTTGGTAATTTACTATTTTTAGCAGTTTTTCACTTCCAGGGTCGTTTTGAGGCCCTAAATGATGTTTTTTTGGGAAAATGGGGAGAAATATGAAAATTTCCTTTATATTTCCCCTAAAATGAATCTCCTCAATGATACCTTTCCAATGAGCTATCATACGCCTAAAACAGATATCGTATGCAAAAGTTATGACCTCACGAAGTTGATGTACTAACTTACCCAAATGGGGCCCACATGACTTTTGGCGCTTCATCTCATAGGGTTAGGTTTTTGGATGTCTAGGGTTTTTGGAATTCCTGTTTATTGTAAAAAGGCCTTCAGAGCCTCATTGTAATCATCTTCTTGCGAATGAGCGTAGCCGTCACATTTCTTCTCAGAGATAAGCCGCCACCATTCCAACAAGCTTGTTTTCCGCTGCACTTTACAGTTTCAACTTATTTCCTTATTGAATAGAAAACCAGTTTTACTATATCTCTGTTATTTTGTGTAATAACCTGTTAATAATCTGTAGTCATTTCGTTCTGCTCATAAAATTCAGATCTGCTCTTTCCTTTGGGACCCCACACGGATTCTATAATTTTTTCCTACATATATTAGAAAAGATTCACTACCTGTTCAATCTTGTTCTCTTTCCTTTTATAAAAATAGAAATGCAATAGTGTTCATCATTTTTTATTTGCCAGAGTTTTCAATTTTTTTTCATTATTTAATATAACTTTTCAATTAGTTATATCTTTGCAATAACTATTGGAAGCTATAAGAGTTCTTTTATAGTTTTATAAATAATTAAATCCTTCTTAATAACCATTTATTTTTAGATATATTGCAAACTCGGATTATTATGCTAATAGAAAAATAATAGTGGTTGCATTTCTCTTTTTTTTTTTTCTATTTTTAAACACACTTTCCTTATTTTTGGCAAATCGAGATCGCCTCAAGCAATTCAACACTAAGCCAGCAACACTCAACCACTACATATAAGGATGCATTGTCTTTACAATACAATACTTTTACTGAAAGGAGTTGAAGTATTTATACCATGGAATTGTTGGTGGATATCAACGTAGTGTTTTTTTAAAGATAATGAGCAAGTTTCAAAAGTTTTTATGGCTTTTGCATTTTAAATATATAGTGTTATATGTTATTAATTAGTTTCTTTTATTGTTGAAATTTTATCTGTGTAATTTTTGGATTTCATTTATGAGGTTTTTTCTTTGTATTTTCATGAAATGATATATGAATTTTTTGAAAAAAAAATTATGGCTTTGTAATTTCATAATATAGTATATGATTGTTGGCACAAGGGCAGACCCAAGGTTCAACTCTAACAGTGCACCAACAAGCCCTAACTATTGGCCCTTTCGGTAACACCTACAAAGCAGATACAGTCTCACCCGAAGTAGCAATAGGGGGTTGCAGGACACATGTGTCTACAACTAGAGGAAATGAAAAGTGATTCCAAATACAACGCAAAGCAATCTAGATATTCATTACCACGCTTAAGCTTACTTCGCAAGTTATATCTCAAATATAACACATCAATGTAGTAATAGTAGATCAAATGAAAAATAACACAGCATCAACCACAAAGACAATAATATATACATGGTTCACCCTCTCCCTAGGGATACGTCCACAGAACTGTGTTTCTTGATATATTAGATGAAAACATACAGTTCTATCTGTGCACTTAGCTGCAGATCTCTCTCTCTTTCTCTCTTTCTTTTCCCTCCCTACCCAGCTGCAGGGTTCTCTCTTTCTGTACCTGCTGATGAAATCTTGCAATAAACCTGTCTTCCTTTAGTTCCAGCAACTGCGCAAGCCTGTATTTAACAACGCCTGTGTCGTCCATACCTGTAAATGTTGTAATTCTTAAACTAGGAACCAAGTATTCCATGGGTACCACTGATTCCAAGACATATACCAACTTAAAGAGAGTTTGTGTAGTTAACTTCTCGAAAGTAGTTATGTAGGCCCATAGTACTGCAGGAATTCTTAAATCCCAATCATCTATGTTAACACTACAAATCTTAGTCAGCATTGTCTCCAAGATCTTATTGAAAGCTTCGACTGTACCATTCTCCTGTGGGTGGTATGGAGTGATCTTTTGATGGTGAACTTTGAATTCATGAGTCAAGGATTCAATAGTTTTGTTGATGAAGTGTGTACCTTGATAACTCATAAGGATCTTCGGGCATCCAAATCTTGTTATAATATCCTCAAATATGAACTATGCAGTTGTGGCTTCACTACAGTCCTTAACTGCTCTTGCTTCTACCCATCTAGTCAAATACTCTGTCTCGGTGATAATGTATCTAGCTCATGTGTGCTTTCTTGGTGGGTTAATAGGTCCCACAAAGCCAATGGCCCATTTCTCGAATACTTGTAATGTTCATTACAGTGCCAAAGGCATCTCATCCCTTCTGGAAGGCTTTCCTACTCTTTGACACAAATCGCAGGCTCTATAGTATTCCTTAGCATCCTTATGTAAAGTAGGCCACCATAGGCCAGCTCTGAGAATCTTATGCACTGTTTCTTTCCCTGCATAGTGTCCTCCTACGATGCCTTCATGTGCTTCTACCAGAATCAATGGTCTTTCTGCCTCCATAACGCATCTCCTCGAGATCTCATCTGGTCCCATATTATATAAATGTCCAACTATAAGTTGAAATTCAGTAGCGCAGACGACCAACTGTTTCTTTTGAATGATTGTGTACTCATGAGGTGCCATTCCTATGGACAGGAATTGAACTATCTCGGCGGAGTGATCATCAACTTTTTTGATGAACAAAAACTGTGCATCTGGTAGTGTATCCTCCAGGATAGTAGGCTCCTCTCCATGTTCCAACCTGGATAAGTGATCAGGTTTTTTATTCATTCTTCCTGGCTTGACCACAATTTCAAAGTCATACTCCTGGAATAGTAGTAGCCATCTGCATAATCTTCCCCCCAACATTGGCTTGTTGACTAAGTACTTCAATGTAGAATGATCAATGAACTTCTTAAAATGTCCTCCCAACAAATAGTGTCTAAACTTCTGTAGCATGTATACCATAGCCAAGCCTTCTCTTTTAGTGATAGTATACTTCCTTTCAGGTGTAGAGAGCTTCCTGCTAGCAAAGGCTATCGGGTGGTCAATGTCTCCTACACTCGACTATGCCAAGACTGCTCCTAATGAAATTGACAAAGCATCGACATGAACATTGAACTCCTTACTCCAGTTTGGAAAGACCAAGATAGGCGCAGTAACCATTTTTTGCTTTAGTGTGTCGAAGCTTTGTTGGCATTCTTCTATCCATTGGAACTTGCTATATTTATTTAATATCTTCTCCATAGGTGTTTTCATCTGTGCATACCCCTTAATAAACTTTCTATAGTATCCAGTGTTCCCTAATGCAGTGTGCAACTATCTAATCGAAGTAGGGGGATGTAGGTCAACAATGATGGAAATATTGGAAGGATCTACCAAAAACCCATGTTTACACACAATGTGTCCTAGCAGCACTCCAAAGGGTGAAAAGAAAATACACTTTTTCAAATTCAGGGCAATCTGAGATTGCCTGCACTTATCTAACATTAATCTCAAGCATTCAATATGATCATTCAGTAGGCTAAAGAGAGTCCAATCATCAAAGTATGCTTCCAATAACTTGTGTAAAAAGTCCTTAAATTCTTCGACCACCATGCTGGAAAATATGGCTGGTGCATTCTTCAAGCCAAAAGGCATCAAAGCGTACTGAAAAGAACCCCATTATGTTGCAAATGTAGTCTTATTTTTGTCCTCCTTAACAATTTTGATCTGGTGATAGCCTGAAAATCCATATGTGAATGAGTAGACCTTTTGTCCTCCTACATTATCTAGAACTTCATCAGTAAAAGGTGTAGGGAATGGGTCATGTAGACATGTAACGTTCAACTTCCTTATATCTACACAAATTCTTATTTCACCTGACTTCTTATCTTGGACCACCATAGGGCTAATCCATTTAGATTCTTAAACAGGTTCTATGATTCCCGCTTCCAGCATTCTATCCAATTCAATCTTAATTTTCTTCTTATATTTGGGATTCAGTCTGTAAGGTCTCTGCTTGATAGGTCTTGCATCTAGTCTCAAGGGGATATTCATTTCTCCCATGGGCCCTTTAATTCCCTTCATGTCTGTGAACTTGGTTGGAAACAAGTCCTGATATTCATGTAATAGCTCTATGATCTTGCTAATAGTAGCATCATCCCAATAGTCTCCAACGTTCTCCATCTTAGGTGCTTGCTCTATTCAAATATTAACTTTCTTAATTTTAATGGGTTGTCCAATAAAAGTTAATTCAATCCCTAGCCCTTCTATGTCTCTTTGTCCTTCAGTTTCTAAAATGTTTACATCCCTCAATTCATCATCCTCATCAGCATTAATATTGTAGCACTCATGTAACTGTTGAAGAGGCGCAGTCCATTCATATCCTTCTTGGTCAAAAGGGGGGTTAGGTGCCTCCTCAAAGATCTTATGTATTTTAATTTGTAAAGCTTGGTCTATTGTGGGGTACTGACTCTCAAGTAAAAATGTATCTATAAGTTCTGAGTCATACCATACCAATCTGTAGTGATGAGGCGCGGTTCTGCTTGAAGATACCAGTTGATAGGTGCAGTATCCAAGGTGTTAAAGAACTTATGCACCCACTGTTCTTTAGGAATATTTCTCCATGCCTCCTCACAACTTTGCATATGGTCTTTAGGACAACTTTGATCTGTGTAATGAACTTCACATCCTTCATATTGGTCTGAAAAGCGCACTGTCAATAAGGCTTCATCCAGTGCCAACATCCTCTGTTGTACTGGTACAATTTTTTCAAATTCTACTAGAAATGTCTCTAAATGATTCAAGCCATCAAATTTTGGGAGATTACTTACTTCTGTGCCAATCCAACGAACTGCTCTGGTCAATTTGGCACATCATCGTGTAGAGACTTCGTACATTTTTTTCTACCAGTTTTCCAATGCTTCCTCTAAATCTGATGAACATGCACTTTCACTTCACCAACTTAGATTTCCAACTACTGTAGGATTAATGTAATCCTGATGTCTTGTTGTCAGTTTGTATATGTTTTCTAGCTCATATGTACGGTCTTCTTCTCTTTTCGGTTCTGTGTATCTGCGACCTTCATCGGGGTCGAGAGGTGCAATGACCTTAAGGCCATTACCCTCAAATGTCATTCTTCTCTTATTTAGGTCAACAACAGTTGAATTGTTGAAATCTCAATCAATTCCTAACAACACAGGATAAGGAAAACTATAATCAACAATCTCAATCACTTCGAAGTCTGCAAAGTTCCTTACCCCATCAACGTCTACATGGACATGCTCTAGCCTTCTAAAGGGGCTCACCACCTGTTGATTGGCCATCTTGAGCCTAATAGGAGAGTAAATCAATATAGGTTTTCCCATCAGTGCCCAAGTCTGCTTCGTCATAACATTTACTTTTGATCCCAAATCGAGGACCACATAGTCCATGTCGTAGTCTCCAATCTGAGCACTAAGGTGCAATTCCTTGTTTTTCCTTGTTTGTCCTTGATACTTGATTCACAGCTCTACTCAGCAGAGGGTTTATTCTCCCAATTTCATACTGTCTCACCAGGTATTGTAGCCCTTGTACATATTTTTCATCTTTAATGAAATTGATAAGAGTATATAAGAAGTCCATGAGCTTGCTTACCTATTTTCCTTGTCTAGCTATAATAGACTGATCAAATGTTGGTGGCATTTCACATTCCCTTACTTCTAGTTGTGCCTTAGATGAAGAAGTTTGTCCTTATACAAATTATTTCCTTGCTTCTTGAAAATTATGTCTCTCTCTCCTTGGATCAAACAATTGTGCCTTCTCTGCAACTCTTCTAATCCCTTATCCTTCTGTAATCTTTCCTAGAGTCACCCTATATTCTCCTGTAACAGTGCCTCCTCTAGTAATAATAGCGACTCTGGGGTCCTCACCATGAGGTTCTGCTGATATGAATTGGACTTTTTGGTTTCCTCCTCGTCTCTCCTGAAGTTTGGCCAACAACACTGGACATTCTTCGATGACATAGTCAAACGAGTTACAGTAGTTGCAAGTGGTACAAGGGTTTTGACAATCCCTTTCCAAGTGTCTTGGATGTGTGCAGTTATAGTAAATGATCTGACCTCGACCTCGACCCATGCCTCCACCTCGTCCTCTTCCACTGAATCCACCACGAGGATTGAAGTTTCCTCTTCCTAGGGAGTTGAACTGCACATTATTTCCTTCTTGTTTTGTTTCTCCTTGAATTATATATGTATCCCTTGATCTTTCATGCATGAGATCGTATGCCCTACAATCCTTCTCCTCATGCCCCACAGATTTACAGAATGTTCAATAAATATTGGTAGGTGTCTAGACATATTTCTGCATATAATAACATTCACCAGGGCAATGTCTAGCTCTACATACCTCGCACTAGGGTACAATATCTTGCTTCAAAGGGATAGGTGCTTCAGAGGCCAAGTATTCATGAAATAGGGGACAATGCTCTTTGTCATGGCCCTCTGATTTACATCTGATACACCAGATATCTTCTATTTTCTCCTTTCCTTTATCTTTCTTCATATCTTCCACCTGTAAAGATAAGTTGGTTGACTGATTCAATATTTGATTCAAACCTGGGATGGATTCTCCTACAGGGGTTGCTTCTAATTTCATGGCGATCTCCAAAGCTTGAACTTGAAGCGATTTTCTTTTGCATCAGAGGAACTCTGATATGTGGCAGGAGGGCAACAATGAACCATTCTTTATTATGTTCATCTGGGATCTGAAAAGTCAAATGGCATGTTAGGGTCTTAAACCTCTGATCAAACTCCCAAATAGGTTCAGTTACCTTCTGCTTGATCTCCTTCAATTTTGTACTACACTTTCACTCCGACTTGGGCTTCTTAAATTATGCACTCAACGCAGTCTTAATGTCATTCAATGGTTTAGGCTGTCCCGGTCCTAAGGCAAACTTCATATACCATCTCAGTGCGTGATCCCTGAAGGTAGTACTGAAATGAGCTCTCTTTTAACAGTTTCATCAATGACTTGCTTAATGCTCCATACAGCTTCACATAAGAACCAGTGTTGGTCAGGATCTTCAGATCCATATCCTCTGAAGATGGGTAACCTCATTTCATTTTCCATAGATCTTCCTGGGTTTCTCGACTGAGTATGTGCTAAAATTCTTGTAACGGTACTCTGATTGCTCTAACTACTTTGGTTACTCTGGTTACTCAATGCTACTAAAACAACAGGAGGAGTAATAGTACTTACTTCGACAGTAGGTGCAATGCCTGAAGTTTCTAGTTCTCCTCGGTGAGGTTCTTCAATCTCTACTTCCTCTGCCCTCATGGACTCTAAATACTCTTAATATGTTAGTTTTGTTTCTTCTCCACTGTAGAATCCCTCGTCTCCGTAATTCTTCTTAAATAGTTTCGCAAGAGGAACCTCTCTAAATGATCTCCCATTTCACGTGAGTCCAGTCTCTGTGTCACTGTTGTTGTCTAAATTCTTGAACATTATCTTCACTGTATCTTTAGTATATTCTTCTCATGCAATATCATCTTAATATTTAGCTTCAAGAAGTGTAGAAACTTTCCTCTAGGTCCCTTAAAGAAATACCTCTCTGCTTCACTATACGATTCTACTCTGTCAATAGAAAACTCGATAACGTACCCTCCAATAGTGCTATCAAACCATAGATCCACTGCCATAGACACAGCGTTATCGACTCTCTTGACTTTCTTGATCAACGATGTTGTCCAAACCATAGGTGGTCTAGATCTAATCTCAAACTGGGTGTCTGCTAATCTGGCTAACCACTTGTATAACTCCTTATGAAATCCTCCAAAGAAAATCTCATGTATACTAGCAAAGATGTACCTTCCTAACCAATCTTCTATACCTACACTAGGGTTCTTGATATGAGCTTCGGTGAAGTCCTTTTCTTGTTCTTCTATCCACTTCTGAATTTCTATCCTCGATGGAAACCACCTTGACATTCCCTTAAGAAGATCTCGGTCCCAGTAACGAAACCATTTGTTGGCACAGGGGCAGACCCAGGGTTCAACTCTAACAGCGCACCAACAAGCCCTAACTATTGGCCCTTTTGGGAACACCTGCAAAGAAAATGCAGTCTCACCCAAAGTAGCAATAGGGGGTTGCAGGAAACAGGTGTCTGCAACCAGAGGAAATGCAAAGTGATTCCAAATACAATGCAAAGCAATCTAGATATTCTTTACCACGCTTAAGCTTACTTCACAAGTTATATCTCAAATCTAACACAACAATGTAGTAACAATAGATCAGATGAAAAATAACACAACATCATCCACAAAGACAATAATATATACATGGTTCACCCTCTCCCTAGGGCTACGTCCACAAAACTATGTTTCTTGATATATTAGATGAAAACATACAGTTCTATCTGTGCACTTAGTTGCAATTCTCTCTCTCTTTCTCTCTTTCTTTTCCCTCCCTGCGCACCTAGTTGTAGGGTTGATCTCTGCACCCAACTGAAGATCCAGAATATAGACTCAATATTGTTCTCAACAACAATAATAGCAACAACAATGAACAATGACCAATATTGAACCAACTCTCCCGACTCTTCTAGTCCTTTATTTATACATTACATGACTCTCAGACAACTTTAGACTAAAGTCTAGGTGTCAAAACCCTAGATCCAAAACCCTAGGTCCCAAAACCCTAAGTCCACTAGACCCATGTTTTAAGGGCTTCGCTAGCCTGTCCTTCTGTCTTTTCTGCGAGGTGCTCCAAAGTATCTGTTGGTGTCTTTTTTTGCTTGTTGAGTTGTCCACGATCCATCTTCTTTGATGCTTTGTATTCCTTGATATTCTCTTCCAACATATAGTTTTTCCTTTACTTCGCTCCTTCGTTTCTGCTTCTTTAACCACTTCGACCCTTCCTCAGTTTATGTGCCTTCTGCGCAGTTCATACTTCGCCTTTCGTCCTTAATATTCAATTCCTTACATAACCAAGGGCCAACAATGATTTTTTTTGAAAAAGCTTTTATTTTCTTAATAAACAAAGAAAAATGATTGGATATTTGGTGGTCTTTTATTATAGATATTAATTTTTAAATTTTGTTATGAAAAGTTAAGTTAATTTTTAAATTTCGTTATGAAAAAATAACTTAATGTTAATAACTTAATAATAATGATGATGATTTTTTATTTAATAATTTAAATAAAGAAATACAAATTTATATTTAAAAAAAAAATATGTTATTTTATATCAATATTAAAATTTATAAATATTAAATATAAATAAGAATTAAAATTACATCTATTTTAATTTTATATCTATATAAGAAAACACAAACCTTTCAAGATAAAAAATTTTATATAAATTAATTCATAACTAAAAATAAAATGTAAACTTCTCAATCTGAAATCAAAATAAATTTCTTCTTATTAGTCCCTATCGTATGCATAGAGGGACTATAGCGATCGATAATTTGTTGACTTCATATTAGTTTGTCCTTTGACCACAAATATTTGCATAATCTTTATTGTTGGAGCTAGGGAACTAAAAACATTGATTTTTATATACTAAAAAGTACCATATATATAGTGATTTGATTGGATAACAGGTTGGAGGTCTTATTGTTGGCTTTGCTATTCCCATTGTTTGAAATGTTAAAATATCCATACTTTTTTATCGTGTACGGTATTTTTGAATCATATATTTTTCGTATGTATTGCTTGAACATGGATTAATGCTAGTATTAGTTTAAATGTTTGTCTTAGCATTTTCTGCTACCTAAATTTATGGCAATGTTTGATATGCTAGCATATCCAAAGTTTGGCCTTCGAATACATTCTCTAGTGTTCAAACTATTTTTACATAAATTATAATAATTTTTTTGGGTACATCAGAGACCTGCCATGTTGCATTTTTTTCTTAAATGTTTACAGAGCATTTCTGACAGACTTAAATGTTTACAGATCATTTCTGACAGACTTAAATGTTTACCTAATAGGCTTGGCAGCGTTGAATGTTTACTTAGCAGGCTTGTTACAATACATTTTATTCCATTTTTTTTTATGTATATGCTTCAGCGGCATTGTTGGTTCGTTGGTTCTACTTGCTTTTTGCATCTCCGCTGATTTCTTATTTGCCTATTATTGTTGTTCTTGTTTTCTTGTTCGTCTTGTTGCAGTTTGTACGTTTGGGGTTCTGCAACCGCGATTGGAACTATGTCATTTCTAGTGGGCTGGTTGTTCCTTGCTTCTTTGCTCATTGTATGTTGTTTATTGTTGTTTGATTCGACTTTGCAAGGTTGGGGTCATGCGGCTGCAGTTGGGCCTTTTGGTGCTTCTTAACTGGGTTTTTATTTGTTGTTTGTTCTTGTTTTCCTAGGGTTTGCAATGTTGGGGTGTTGCATCCACAGTTGGATCTCTTGTTACATTGTTTTGCAGCTGACTCTCCATAAAATACTATTAAGATAAAATAACATACAAAAAAATTGCAGTCAATGTAAATTTCATCTCTTACGCGATGAACCAGATTTTGTTGGCCTCAAACTATATTTCATAGCTGGCGATGTTTTTTCCATGGTTTATGTCTTACTATGGTTTCATAGTTATGAGAGTAAGTTTTGTTGTGTGAGCGATATAGTTGTTCTCTCTTTTTTTTTTCCTCTTGTAAACTGTGTTTCTGGTTCTATAGTTTATCACATTTCTGTGGTCATTCCGACCAACTGTCGTTCGGTTGCATACTTAGCCAGTTTTATGGACATGGCTTCGCAGATAGGCGTTATCAAACTATGACAACTTGTGTTCGGTGCATACATCTTGCACCTAGAAATTTTGTGCTCTACAATTTGACCCCGTAGTCCTCGAACTGGTAGTCGTGCCTCTACCTGCGATGAGTTTGTCTATCCTACCTACCTTTCCATACTTAGTTGAGTTTTCAAAGTTTGGTTGTTTTTCCATGGTTTATGTCTTACTATGGTTTCATAGTTATGAGAGTATGTTTTGCTGTGTGAGCGATATAGTTGTTCTCTCCCTTTTTTTTCCCTCTTGTAAACTGTGTTTTTGGTTCTATACTTTCTCACATTTTTGTGGTCATTCCGACCGATCGCCATTCGGTTGCATACTTAGCCAGTTTTATGGATGTGGCTTCTCGAATAGGTGTTATCGAACTATGGCAGCTCATGTTCGGTGTATACATCTTACACCCAAAACTTACGTGCTCTATAATTCGAACCTACACTCCTTGAACTCACAACTGTGCCTCTGCTTGTGATGAGTTTGTCTATCCTACCTACCTTTCCATACTTAGTTGAGTTTTCAAAGTTTGGCAGGTTGACGCCTTTCCGGGTTTAGAAAATTTAAAAGCATGTGTCACTCCCCTCCATCCCTGCTACCTTCCGCCCTTCCCAATAGACATTAATTATGATTTCAAAAGTCACAACCGACCAGACAGGTTCGAAAATATTGGCTTTAATAAGCGGAAAGCTCAAGGACATCTCCCATTAAAATGAATAAACAGGCGAATATTATGGGATCTAGTAATTTCTTTTGCTTGCATTTTGAATTTGCAAAAAAAAAAGATGGCTCTTTTAGTTTTCTTAAAGGCTTCAACATAGTCCATGAACGTGTCACCCACAGAGGCCTTGACATCATGTCCCTCTTTAATATTGTGCATATATTAAATGTCAGATTTGAGAATCTGCTCGGATATGGGAATGTTAATACGTGATATTAGTCACTATTCAACGTACATATTCGAAAAGATTGGCATTAATAAGCGAAAATATCGAGAACATCTGTCATTAAAATGAATTAACACAAAATCTATGAAATATCATCCATAGTTTCTTTTAAATACGTATTTCCATTTCTCTCTACCATCAAAGAGTTGTGCTTTAGGGTGCCTTCGTTCTAATGTTCCTAGTCATGGACATGTAATACAACTTAGAGATGTGATTGAGGCCCAAATGAAAGAAGAGATACTGGTTTTATGTGACGTGAGATTTGAGTAAAAAAAAAACTCTGTTATCCAACAGAAACTCAGAGAGGAGGAAAAAAAAAGAACAAGTATATTCTGGTTGGTGTTCTCCCTGTATTCGATGCTTTGGTTGGTTGAAAAGTCTTACTGGAGATTTTTTTATTGATCTTCTTTGTTTTCTTGCTGGGAGTTGTAATGGATTTTCAGGTCACGTGCAAAATATTTCTTCGTTGAAGTATATAGTTTCTTCCAACAACACAGATTTGGCAAGTGTATCGAGTTCTGCAGATCGCACAAGAATTTGTTTTCCTTGGGGGCGTCGCACTTACCATGGCTTGTAAAATGGTCTGTGATGTTCGTGAATGATGTGAAATATTACTCCATTTGTGAATGTAACCAGAGGCGGGTAACATAAACTGTATGGGTGGATAAAACGACATACTATCACTATGAAAGTTTCTATTTCAAAGTTTGTTGAGCTACTTCTGGGTGTGGTAACCGACTTGACAAAAAGCCATGTTCTTTGTCAAAGTTTGTTCGGTTTCCTCTGGATGTAGTTACAGACTCCACATATTTGGCGTCACCTTCGAACATTCCATAGCTTTATGTGGGCCGCCATATCTGCCACCACTATGATGAAATATATATTCTGATGCGATCTGCAACATTTGATACACTTGCCAGACCTATGCTGATGCATTCTGCAGCATTTGATACACTTGCCAGACCTGTGCTGCCCGAAGAAGTCATGTACTTGGACAAAATAACATTTCAACATACAAATCTTCAGGCAAGCTTTTCAACCAAATAGATGATCGAATACAGGGAGAATAGCAGTCACAACATACTTGAATTTTTTCTCGTCACATGGCTGATGTCACATAAAACGACTCCCTCAACTTTGAATTGGGCCTGAATCGCATTTCTAAGTTGTTTCGAATGTCAATGGTTAGGAACATTACAAGGAAAGCACCTTAAACCCCAAGTTTTCGACGACAGAGGGAAATTAATACTTGACAAAGAATGGAATGTTGAATAACTAGCCAATGCAAGTAGGCCATATCTGGAAGAGACAAGCTATTCAAAAAACTGGGATAGATCTAGTTGGCAGCACCAATTAAGTCCAAGACCCAAAATATATATTCAACTCATTTTTTACGAATAAAGGATTTGATCCTCGAGAAAACTATCAACAAACTTCATCAATGTACATATTTTTTATTGGACGACGGCAAGCCAAATCGCAATCATTGTGGAAAATAATCTTAGCTATATTTTGTAACCCATCTTATTTGAATATAGAATAATTGCGGTTTTTTTTTTTAATAGTGTTTTCTAATCTCTGGTATTGCTTTTCATTTTATTTTCTACCTTTTTTCCCTGTGTGTCGTTAAACATGGACGACAAGCTTTTCTTTCTGTTGCACACTACTTCAATTTAAATAAAGGCTACTCTGTTCATTGCTTACATTTTACATTGAAGAATAATTTGTCATAGGCCATACTTATGTGGCGCTGTCCCTATACTTAAACAAAGAAATTGGAGGACCCGTCCTGCTTTCATTCTTCGGGGCCTGTAAATGGAATGAATTAATGACTTACAACAAGGCAACTCAAGTGTTGACGCCATGTTCCTGTTCAATATCTTGCATATATTGCAACTTCTTCTATTTGATAATATCTGTGAATATATACTAATATGAGTACTATTGGAATAAATACAAAAACTTCCTCTTGGGAAAAACTTAGGCAATTATCTGGCCACCGGGTCCTGGGTTTGCCGTATTGAACAACTATGTTCCATGTTCTGTCATATACATCTTGCAGCCAAAGAGCTTCTGTGATCTGCAATTTATTCTTTAACTACTGATAACTCACCAAGGGTTCGAAAAGCTTGGCATTAATAAAGGAACAGCTGAAGCTTCCTTAATTACTTAAATTACACCAATTTTTGATTAAATTTAATTTAATTTAGATATTAATGTTTATGGAAAGTCGACGTTTTCTCATGTCATTGCAATGAATACAAGATGAATAGATGATAAGGAGTTTATCTCGTTGAAACCACAATGCAAATTCATGTTTCTTGTTGCGTTATATACATCTTGCAGTCAAAACTTTTGTGGTTTCAACGAAATTTGCAAACCGAAGAGCATCCTGCAAATTGGGAGATCATTTTCATTTGAAACAGAAACAATGCATTAATATATATTAGTATGAATACTATTCAAATAAATATCAAAACTTTCTTCATTAATACATATTAGTATGAATACTATTGAAATAGATATCAAACCTTTCTTTTGGCCAATACTTAGCCAATTATCTGGCCACCAGGCCCTGGGTTCGCGATATCCAGCACCTATGTCCCATGTTCTATCATATACATCTTGGAGCCAAAGAACTTCAGTGATCTACAGTTTATGCTTTTACTAGTGGGAACCCAACAAAGGTTTGAAAACATTGCCATTAATAAATGGAAAAAAAAGGTTTTTTGACTATCAGATACTTATCCATTTTCCTCTTTTCTTTTTCCCGTCCATTATCGCTTTCTGGTTTTATACTTAATCGTCTTTCTATGATCGGTGGTTGCAGGGTTGGCGGGCTGCCATATCTTCATCTCCACCCGTATCTTCACATGACGAATCCGACCGACCGCTATTATTTTCCATACTTAGTCAATTTTATGGCCGCAGTTGCCGGGTTGGCGCATACAAACTCGCCTTTTCTTCTTCCCGCCCGTTATCACTTTCTGGATATATACTTAGTCGCCTTTCTATGATATCTGGTTCCAGTGCTGGTGGGCTGACATGTCTTCATCTCCATCTATATCCTCACATAACGAATCTGACCGACTGATGTTCCATTCCATACTTAGCCAATTTTATGGTCATGGTTGTCGGGTTTGCACTTACGAACTCGGTTTTTTATTGTTCTGTTATATACATATTGCACTCAAAACATCTATGATCTACAATTCCACCGCGGGTTCCTCGTATACATTAACTTTGTTCAAAGTATATGTTGTTGCCTTCCATCCCCACCAACTTCACGTCCTTCCTGATATACATTAACTATGCTCTTACTAGTGACAACTGGACACACTGGTACGAAAGAATTGGTGCCCGCTGCTCCACCATATACAAATTGACTACCAGACTCTGTCATCTTCCCCTCTTCCGTGTTACACATTATGCATTCAAATGTTCTGAACTATACAATTTGGTCGTCGGGGCCTTGCGTCCTCTAAGGAAACCTTGTGACCCTATTTTGGATCCTCGCATTTGCAGGTTCACGAAAGCTCCAAGTCCTAGTCATTGTTTCTTGTTCTGCCCATCCTCGTACTTCTTTCCAGATATGCAACACCAACGGTTTAATACTAGAACGACATCATGCAACAAGAGTAAAAAAATTGTCATTAATAATCAAAAGTCGGGACAACCAACCATCCCTAGAGAACTTGTCCAGAAACATGCAAAGAAGATCTTGCTTAGCGAAAGCAAGTCCCGGCCAACATTTCTATGTTCCGTACTTGCACACTTTTTCGATTATGGGTTCCTGGATTGACGGCCTCAAAATTGTGTTTCAAATTTTCCATGAGTTGCAAACAACACCTAGAGTTCCGCAATATACAATTTGTCCACATGAATGTATAAAACTCTTAATTATCCTCTTTCCCCCCCTCTATTATCTCTTTGTGGTTCTATATTTAGTCACAGCTATATGATCACGGCCTCATCTATTCGCAAATTGGCAACTCTTTATCTTTATATTCACACCATCAGCCCGACCAACCACGATCCCTTTCAATACTTAGCCAATTATGTGATCATTGGGTCCCGAGTTTGCAGTATCCAACACCTATGTCCCATGTTCCTTCATATACATCTTGCACCCAAAGAACTTCCATGATCTGCAATTTATGCCTTTACTAGTGAGAACTCACCAGGGGTTCGAAAGGATTTGCATTAGTAAGCGAACAGTAGATGTTCTTCTGTGAGATACTTAGTCCTTTTTCCCTTGTCTTCTTCCTGTGTATTATCACTTTCTAGTTATATACTTAGTCTCCTTTCTATGATTACGGGTTCCAATTTGGCGTGTTGACATATCTTCATCTCCATCCATATCCTCACATGACGAATCCGACTGACCACTGTTCATTTTCATACTTAGTCGATTTTATGTCTGCGGTTGTCGGGTTGGCGCTTTCGAACTGTGTTGCTTCTTGTTTTGTGATATACATCTTCCACTCAAAAAATTTGTGATCTACAATTCCACCGCGGACTCCTTCGTCCTTATTCCCTTTTTTTCTTCCCGTGTATTATCAGACTATAAAGTATGGACATGAGATTTTATAGGGCATCTCTGGATTTTGCATTCCATACCTAGCCACTTTTTGGATCGTAGGTTCTCGGGCGGGTGGGATCAAAATTAGGCCTCCATTGTTTCGTGCACTACAAATAGCACCCATAATTTTGCGATATACAAATTGGCAAGCAGATCTACGGGCTGGCTGGCTCAACATTTCACCTCTATTGTTTTGTGTCCTCCAAACAACGCTCGCAGTTCCGCAATATACAAATTGACAGATGAACTCCAGGGATGGCAGGGTCAAGATTGCCATTGTTTATGGATGGTAATCCCTATCAACTATCTAACAGTATCTAAAAACATTATTTTCAATACTCAATTAGCTCTTACTAGTGACAACTGGACACACTAGTATGAAACAGTTGGCATCACACCCTCTGCAATATACAAATTAACTACCGGATTCTGACATCGTCCTCTCTTCTGTGTTACAGATTATGCATTCAAATGTTCTAAGCGATACAATTTGAACGTCAAGGCCTCACGTCTTCTAGAGAGACCTTATCACCCTGTTTTGGATCCTCCTATTGTCAGGTTCACGAAATGTCCAATTCTTGGATACTTTTTTGGGTTGATGTTTTCAAACTCTGTTGGTTCTTGTTCCATAATATACATCTTGCACTCAAAATTTTCATTCTCTACAATTCCACGGCACACTCATCCCTTTTTCCCTTTTATTCTTATCGTGTGTTATCTCCTTCTGGTTATATACTTAGTCGCCTTTCTATGATCGCGGGTTCCACCGTTGGTGGGTTGACATATCTTCATTTCCATCTATATCCTCACATGACAAATCCGACCGACCATTTTTCCTTTCCATACTTAGCCAATTTTATGGTCGCGCTTGCCAGGTTGGCGCTTTCGAAATCTGTTGCTTCTTGTTCTATGATATACATGTTGAACTCAAAAAAAAATTCATCTACTTTTCCACCACGGAATCCTCGAACTCGCAAGATTCATTCTACCACGGTTCACAAATATTTCAAAGTATCTATCGCTACCTTCCATCCTCACTAATTTCCTGTCGTTCCTAATATACATTGGTTGTGCTCTTACTAGTGACAACTGAACACAATGTTATGAAATAGTTGGCATCCAACCCTCCACAATATACAAATTGACTACCGAGTTCACATCTTGTACTCAAAATTTCCGTGATCTACAATTCCACCGTGGACTCCTTAGTCCTTTTTCCCTTTTCTTCTTCCATGTATTATGACTTTCTGGTTATATACTTAGTTTCCTTTCCACGATCGCAGGTTCCAGCATTGGCGAGCTGACATATATTTATCTCCATCTATATAATCACATGATGAATCCAATCAACCGCTATTGCTTTCCATACTTGGCCAATTTTATGGTCATGGTTGTCGGGTTGGCGGTTTCGAACTCTGTTGCTTCTTGTTCTGTGATGTACATCTTGCACTCAAAACTTATGTGATCTACAATTCCACCGCAGACTCCTCAAACTTGAAAGCTTCACTCTACCACGGTTCACAAATTTTTCAAAGTATATGTCGCTGCTTTCCATCCCCACTAACTTCTTGTCCTTCCTAATATACATTGGTTATGCTCTTACTAGTGACAATTGCACACACTGATACGAAACAGTTGGCATCCGGCCCTCCACAATATACAAATTGACTACTGGGTTCCAACATCATCCCCTCTTCCATGTTACAGATTATGCATTCAAATGTTCCAAATGATACAATTTGACTGTCGGGGCCTCACGTCTTCCAGGGAAACCTTGTCAGCCTATTTTGGATCCTCGTGTTGACGGGTTCATGAAATCTCTAATTCTTAGTCACTGTTTCGGGTTGGTTCATTCGAACTCTGTTGCTTCTTGTTCCGTGATATACATATTTCACTCAAAATTTTTGTGATTTACAATTCCACCATAGACTCCTTAGTCCTTTTTCCCTTTTCTTATTCCCATGTATTATCGCTTTGTGGTTATATACTTAGTCATTTTTCTATGATCGCGGGTTCCAGCGTTGGCGGGTTGACATATCTTCATATCCATCTATATCCTCACATGATGAATCTGACCGACCGTTGTTCCTTTCCATACTTGGCCAATTTTATGGCCGCGGTTGTCGGGTTGGCACTTTCGAACTCTATTGCTTCTTGTTCTGTGATATACATATTTCACTCAAAATTTATGTGACTTACAATTCCACCGCGGACTCCTTAGTCCTTTTTGCCTTTTCTTCTTCCCATGTATTATCTCTTTGTGGTTATATACTTAGTCGCTTTTCTATGATCGCGGGTTCTAGCGTTGGCGGGCTAACATATCTTCATCTCCATCTATATCCTCACATGACGAATCCGACCGACCGCTATTCCTTTCCATACTTAGCCAATTTTATGGTTGTGATTGTCGGGTTGGTGTTTTTGAACTCTATTGCTTCTTGTTCTGTGTTATACATTGTGCATTGTAAACTTCTGTGATCTACAATTCCATCGCGGACTCCTCGAACTCGCAAGCTTCACTCTACCACAGCTCACAAATGTTTCAAAGTATTTGTTGCTTCCTTCCATCCCCACTAACTTCCTGTCCTTCCTAATATACATTAGTTATGCTCTTACTAGTGATATACAAATTTCCCTCTGGATTGTCCTATCATACCCTCTTCAGTGTTACGCGTATTGTACTCAAAAAGTTCCCAGACATACAATTTGACCCTCGGGCCCTCACCTCCAACGGTTGTACCTTGTAACCCTATTTTGGAGCTTCTTTTTCCCATACCCGCAACCTCCGTACTTTCTTAGTATGCAATTAGAAACCTTTCATGGTAACAGCTTATGATGTAGGAACTATCAACATTGTCATTAATGAGTGAAACGCTTGAGGAGATCTCCCATTATTACGCATTAAACCAAGATCTGCGGAGAGTTATATTGTCCCTTCCGATTTTTCATCTCAAACACACATCGTCGTGTTGGCCCGCTCAAGAAATCTAAAATTCTTAATCACTCATTGTCATATCCTCCATGTTCGCATTTCTATGTATGCAATTACCAGTGTTTAATGTTAACAACGCATGATGCAACAACTGTCCAAATTGTCATTGAACGAAAGTCTTGAGGAGATCTCCCATTCACACGCATTGGACCAAGATTTGCACAAGGTTATGTTATCCCTTCCAACTTTTCATTTCATTCATCATTTGGAGAAAACCAATGTTCTTGTAGACTTATGGCAGCAGGTTGACAGCAGTTTTGTGGAGATACAATAAATATATTCGGACATCAGGACCAGAACTTCCAGTGGTCCAGGGCATACTTTTACTATTCATCCCATTCCGCCTAGAAGGAAGTGATTTGGACCTCTGGAATCGCTCGTGCAGGCTTCGTCCCTGAGGTTTTTGACTGTAAGGAGGTGGTCACTTGGTGCACCGAAAAATATATTCCAAGCCAAAGAATTATTCCACTGCGCGACCATTATCCTATTTCTTTGTCACCTAAGGTCTTTCGCAAGATGTTAAAATTGTCGGAGCCAACATTTACGTTCAAAGGAAAAGACTGCAAGCAGTTCTTAAAAAAAACATGATAACAGGTTGGAAATCTTAGCTGAGTTCCTCAAAGACTCGACAACAGTTCCTGAAGATATCACAAACTTGCAAGTAAGTTCCTTTAAAAATCCATTCCAGGAAATTGCTTGGTTGTTTACAAAAATACCGGGACAAGCATCCACAACAAGCATTTCCCATATAATTATTTATATTTTGTACTTCACAGTCAAGGAACAATTCATTTTCGATTGGGGGAAGCTAATTTCCATTGAGAAATTTTCCCATTTGTCACGATTCAAAGAATCGAATAAATTTTATATGTCATCCTACTTGATTTTCGCAATAGTGCATTATTGTCTGTTTCCAAAACTTTCTCTATCCAATAAAATAAACTATGGATTCGACCCAGTAACATTCTGGTACCATGCCATGTGGAGGCACAAGGCCTCCCATTGATTTTATGAAGTTTTTAATGGCTTTGTCTCATTTTTCAAAGATTTATTGTTAGGGAAGGATGCTTGGTGGATGTCTGGCCAGGAAACCAAGTTTTTGAACAGGAAGGGCACACTTGAACAAAAGGAAAATCACAATGTACTCATGGTCTTTCGCTCTAAGGAAAATCCTACTTTCCTTCCATGCCACATCACGGAAAAGATGTTTGTTGCAGAAATAGCAAGGCAATACAACCACTGGTTGCATTTTTTCCATGACAAGAAAAAAAAATAGTTCATTCCTCTGCCGTGGAAATTCGAAGACTTCGTGTGCATAAACGTCCACAAGATTGAAGAATTTGTCGTCCATTTCAAGAAATTGAACCTAACGTACGCTGAAAGGATAAAATGGTTCGACCCTAATGGGATTTTTCGAGAACATTTACTGGAAGTTGGCTTTAACAACTCTTTTATCCATAGACACCTGACCAAAGACAGGGACAATGACGACAACAATCCTACTTCTGGTGATTGTGACGTAGAGACATTGCAAAGCGCGACTGAATTATACAGACAACAGGGAAAATTATCTGGTGAGAAGAGTGCCCATTCCCCCGCCATCACTCCCAAGAGCATGACATCACGGAGCATCGCTTCAATGGTCCACCCCAGTAAGAAAGAAACCCAGAAATCTTCGAACGGAGGAGGAGATAAGAACCCTCCTCGCATAAAAATTGATAGTTCTCACAAAATTCTACATAGACTTATTTACAAGCTTGATCCAAATAGACTTATCCGGAAGTACCAACGAGGTTCAAGACCCAAACTTAATTCTCAAATCCTTTTCAATGACCAAAGAAGCCTTCCATGAACAACTTGATATTTTAATGGGGTTGTCTTTTGAAAAGTTTTACGGCATAGTTGAACATCATCTAGATGAGCTCAAGCGGTGGGTACTGGACTATGCGGCACATAATGAAGAAATTGAATAGAGTTTGCATAGTATTTCAATGGATCTAAGGAAAATAGAAAACGGACTTTACGACATAGAAATCCGAGATGAAATCAACATGGACCCCATGAGAAGCTACATCGAAGAATGGTTCCAACAAAGAATGGACAACCTCGTCCAGGAAGGGCAACAACTGGTTGACACGACTCCACTGACCATCGACAGCAGCAACAAAAATGCATCGGTTTCATAGTAAGTCTATACTGGCATCTTGTTTTCTTTATCAATCCACATTAAGTCTATACTGTCATTGTGTTTTCTTTATCAATCCAGTTATTACCTCTTTAAATAGAAAACTGTAAACAAAGACTCATAACTTCCAATTTCTTCTTTTCAGGTCTTCCTCTCTACCGTCGCACACTTCTTCTTTCGACATTCCTAATTCGTGTACTTATTTCTTTTCATGATCTGTGGGAGCCCCAATCCCAATCTATATGACAAACGCATTTAAATTTCCAGAAATATGTAACAGACATTATTAATTTTTTATAAATTTCAAAAAAAACTGATTCGGGAATGCCTTTATTGTATACTAAATTTTGGGTGTCGAGGAACCTTTGTTGTTTGTTCCAAAGAAAACTAATTTGGGAATGCTACATTTTTTGTGTCCTATTGTATGCTAAAAAAAATTTGTCCGGGAACCTTTGTTGATGTAACAGACGTTACTACTTTCAAAGAAAACTAATTCAGTAATGCCTTTGTTGCACGGCGTTGTTACAATTCTATTGTATGTTAAATGTTTGGTGTCCAGGAACCTATAATTTGATAAATTTCAATTTTTTTTGTGTCCAGAAGCCTTTGTTTTAAAGCAAACTAATTCGGGAATGCTAATTTTTTTGTGTTTTTGTCCACGAACCTATGTAACAGACATTATTACTATTATATTGTATGATTTTAAATGTTGATATAATTTCCAGAAATATGTAACAGACATTATTATTTTTTGATAAATTTCAAAGAAAACTAATTCGGGAATGCCTATCTAGGAACCCTTGTTGTTTGTTTCAAAGAAAACTAATTCGGGAATGCTAGATTTTTTTGTGTCCTATTGTATGCTAAAAAACTTTTCTCTAAAAACCTTTGTCGATCTAATAGACGTTATTACTTTCTAAGAAAATTAATTCGGGAATGCCTTTGTTGCACGACGTTGTTACTATTCTATTGTATGTTAAATTTATGGTGTCCATGAACCTATAATTTTATAAATTTCAATTTCTTTTGTGTCTAGGAACCCTTGTTTTAAAGAAAACTAATCTGGGAATGCTAATTTTTTTGTATTTTTGTCCACAAACCTATGTAATAGACGTTATTACTATTCTATTGTATGCTAAAATTTTTGTGTCCAAGAACCTTTTAAATGTTTTTGCACGACGTTGTTACTATTCTATCATATGCTAAAATTTTTGTGTCCAAGAACCTTATGGTGAGCCTTTCTTGCACGATGTTGTTACTATTCTATTGTATGCTAAGTTTCTAGTGAGCCTTTCTTGCAGGACGTTGTTACTATTCTATTGTATGCTAAATTTATGGTGTCCAGGAACCTATAATTTGATCATTTATGGTGTCCAGGAGCCCTTGTTTTAAAGAAAACTAATTTGGGAATGCTAAATTTTTTGTGTTTTTGTCCACGAACCTATGTAACAGACGTTATTACTATTCTATTGTATGCTAAAGAGTTTTTGACATATTTCAAATAAAATTGTTTTATTATCTCCTTTTAAATTTATGTCTTCATACATTTTTATCTTTCACCGGTCTATATGACAAATGCATTTAAATTTTTTTATGTAACAAACTTTTATTTTTTTATATATTTCAAAATTTCCAGTAGTATGTAACAAACTTTTATTTTTTTACATATTTCAAATAAAATTGTTTTCTTATCTTCTTTTAAATTTATGTAAAAAATAAATGGTGCTCTACATGCCAAGCGTATACATGTTGTACACGCCATTTCCGTGATATACATTTCAAAATTTCTAGTAGTATGTAGCAAACTTTTATTTTTTTACATATTTCAAATAAAATTGTTTTCTTATCTCCTTTTAAATTTATGTCTTCATACATTTTTATCTTTGACCAGTCTATATAACAAATGCATTTAAATTTCCAAATTTTTTCTTCCACTGTGAACAAATTTGTAGTTTGTTATATACTTTCAAAAAAATAAATGGTGCTTTGCATGCCAAGCGTATACATGTTGCACACATGCATTTAAATTTCCAAATTTTTTTATTCCACTGAACAAATTTATAGTTTAAGCATAGAGGGGCTTCCGCAGTGCAAGATAATAGATATTATTTTCGGGATTAACTCCATAGTGTAAGTCATTAATCTATGACCCATATCCATGAGTATTAGTCGCAACTAACCAATAATTCTCATGATTTGAATAGTCCACTTAGCACTCATTGCATCGGGTGATTCTCACAGGGGTGAAGAAATGGGATTGAAACCAACGAAATGAATTGCATAGCATCAATCATCACTTCCGAGCCTTGCACCTGGTAACCAAGACTTCCCAAGTGGTCACCCATCCCAAGATGCATCTGGCTCAAGCACACTTAACTGTGGAGTTTTCCCCACAATCAAGCCCACTTAGCTTGCTACCCCCGTTTGTTGATGCTCACAGGGGTGAAGAAATGGGATTGAAACCAACGAAATGAATCACATAGCATCAATCGTCACTTTCGGGGCTTGCACCCGGTAACTAGGACTTCCTAGGTGGTCACCCATCCCAAGACGCCTCTAGCTCAAGCGCGCTTAACTGTGGAGTTTTCGCCACAATCAAGCACACTTAGCTTGCTACCCCATTTGTCGATGCTCACAAGGGTGAAGAAATGGGATTGAAACCAACGAAATGAATCGCATAGGATCAATCATCACTTTCGGGGCTTGCACCCAGTAACTAGGACTTCCCAGGTGGTCACCCATACCAAGACGCCTCTGGCTCAAGTGCGCTTAACTGTGGATTTTTCCCCACAATCAAGCCCACCTAGCTTGCTACCCCATTTGTTGATGCTCACAGGGGTGAAGAAATGGGATTGAAACCAACAAAATGAATCACATAGCATCAATCATCACTTCCATGGCTTGCACACGGTAACCGGGACTTCCCAAGTGGTCACCCATCCCAAGATGCCTCTGGCTCAAGCGTGNGAATCGCATAGCATCAATCATCACTTTTGGGGCTTGCACCCAGTAACCAGGGCTTCCTAGGTGGTCACCCATCCCAAGATGCCTCTGGCTCAAGCACTCTTAACTGTGGAGTTTTCCCCACAATCAAGCCCACTTAGCTTGCTACCCCATTTGTTGATGCTCACAGGGGTGAAGAAATGGGATTGAAACCAACGAAATGAATCGCATAACATCAATCATCACTTACGGGGCTTGCACCCGGTAACTAGGACTTCCTAGGTGGTCACCCATCCCAAGACGCCTCTAGCTCAAGTGCGCTTAACTGTGGAGTTTTCCCCACAATCAAGCCCACTTAGCTTGCTAC
>SNQJ01S0034301.1:32008-42565 GCA_010110895.2 Picea sitchensis | reverse complement strand
GTTTTTTTAAAGATAATGAGCAAGTTTCAAAAGTTTTTATGGCTTTTGCATTTTAAATATATAGTGTTATATGTTATTAATTAGTTTCTTTTATTGTTGAAATTTTATCTGTGTAATTTTTGGATTTCATTTATGAGGTTTTTGCTTTCTATTTTCATGAAATGATATATGAATTTTTTGATAAAAAAATTATGGCTTTGTAATTTCATAATATAGTATATGATTGTTGGCATAGGGGCAGACCCAGGGTTCAACTCTAACAGCACACCAACAATCCCTAACTACTGGCCCTTTCGGTAACACCTGCAAAGCAGATGCAGTCTCACCCGAAGTAGCAATAGGGGGTTGCAGGACACATGTGTCTACAACTAGAGGAAATGAAAAGTGATTCCAAATACAACGCAAAGCAATCTAGATATTCATTACCACGCTTAAGCTTACTTCACAAGTTATATCTCAAATATAACACATCAATGTAGTAATAGTAGATCAAATGAAAAATAACACAGCATCAACCACAAAGACAATAAGATATACATGGTTCACCCTCTCCCTAGGGATACGTCCACAGAACTGTGTTTCTTGATATATTAGATGAAAACATATAGTTCTATCTGTGCACTTAGCTGCAGATCTCTCTCTCTTTCTCTCTTTCTTTTCCCTCCCTGGGCACCCAGCTGCAGGGTTCTCTCTTTCTGTACCTGCTGATGAAATCCTACAATAAACCTATCTTCCTTCAGTTACAACAATTGTGCAAGCCTGTATTGAACAACGCCTGTGTCGTCCATACCTATAAATGCTGCAATTCTTAAACTGGGAACCAAGTATTCCATGGGTACCACTGCTTCCAAGACATATACCAACTTAAAGAGAGTTTGTGTAGTTAACTTGTTGAAAGTAGTTATGTAGGCCCATAGTACTAAAGGAATTCTTAAATCCCAATCATCTATGTTAACACAGCAAATCTTAGTCAGCATTGTCTCCAAGATCTTATTGAAAGCTTCGACTGTACCATTCTCATGTGGGTGGTATGGAGTGATCTTTTGATGGTGAACTTCGAATTCATGATTCAAGGATTCAATAGTTTTGTTGATGAAGTGTGTACCTTGATAACTCATAAGGATCTTTGGGAATCCAAATCTTGTTATAATATCCTCAAATATGAACTACGTAGTTGTGGTTGCACTACATTCCTTCATTTCTCTTGCTTCTTCCCATCTGGTCAAATACTCTGTCGCAGTGATAATGTATCTAGCTCATGTGTGCTTTCCTGGTGGATTAATAGGTCCCACAAAGTCAATGGCCCATTTCTCGAATACTTGTAATGTTCATTACAGTGCCAAAGGCATCTCATCCCTTCTAGAAGACTTTCCTACTCTTTGACACAAATCCCAGGCTCTGCAGTATTCCTTAGCATCCTTATGTAAAGTAGGCCACCAGAGGCCAGCTCTGAGAATCTTTTGCGCTGTTGCTTTCCCTACATATTTTCCTCCTGCGATGCCTTCATGTGCTTCTGCCAGAATCAATGGTCTTTTTTCCTCCATAACGCATCTCCTCAAGATCTCATCTAGTCCCATCTTATATAAATGTCCAACTATAAGTTGAAATTCAGCAACGCAGACGACCAATTGTTTCTTTTGAATGACTGTGTACTCGTGAGGTGCCATTCCCGCAAATAGGAATTGAACTATCTCGGCGGAGTGATCATCAAATTTTTTGATGACCAACAACTATGCATCTGGTAGTGTATCCTCCAGGATAGTAGGTTCCTCTCCATGTTCCAACTTGGATAAGTGATCAGGTCCTTTATTCATTCTTCCTGGCTTGACCACAATTTCAAAGTCATACTCCTGGAATAGTAGTAGCCATCTGCATAATCTTCCCCCCAACATTGGCTTGTTGACTAAGTACTTCAATACAGAATGATCAGTGAACTTCTTAAAATGTCCTCCCAGCAAATAGTGTCTAAACTTCTGCAGTGCGTATACCATAGCCAAGTCTTCTCTTTTAGTGGTAGTATACTTCCTTTCAGCTGTAGAGAGCTTCCGGCTAGCAAAGGCTATCGGGTGGTCAATGTCTCCTGCACTCAGCTATGCCAAGACTGCTCCTAATGAAATTGACGAAGCATTGACATGAACATTGAACTCCTTACTCCAGTTTGGAAAGACCAAGATAGGCGCAGTAACCTTTTTATGCTTTAGTGTGTCGAAGCTCTATTGGCATTCTTTTGTCCATTGGAACTTGCTATATTTCTTTAATAGCTTCTCCATAGGTGTTTTCATCTGTGTGTACCCCTTAATAAACTTTCTATAGTATCTAGTGTTCCCTAATGCGATGCACAACTGTCTAACTGAAGTAGGGGGATGTAGGTCAACAATGATGGCAATATTGGAAGGATCTACCAAAAACCCCTGTTTACACACAATGTGTCCCTGCAGCACTCCAAAGGGTGAAAATAAAATACACTTTTTCAGATTCGGGGCAATCTGACATTGCTTGCACTTATCTAACATTAATCTCAAGCATTCATTATGATCATTCAGTAGGCCAAAGACAGTCCAATCATCAAAGTATGCTTCCAATAACTTGTGTAAAAAGTCCTTAAATTCTTCGACCACCACCCTGGAAAAGATGGTTGGTGCATTCTTCAAGACAAAAGGCATCAAAACGTACTGAAAAGAACCCCATTATGTTGCAAATGTAGTCTTATTTATGTCCTCCTTAACAATTATGATTTGGTGATAGCCTGAAAATCCAACTGTGAATGAGTAGACCTCCTATCCTCCTACATTATCTAGAACTTCATCAGTAAAAGGTGTAGGGAATGGGTCATATAGACATGCAATGTTCAACTTCCTTAGATCTACACAAATTATGATTTCACCTGACTTCTTATCTTGGACGACCATAGGGCTAATCCATTTATATTCTTCAATAGGTTCTATGATTCCCGCTTCCAGCATTCTATCCAATTCAATCTTAACTTTCTGCTTATATTTGGGATTCAGTATGTAAGGTCTCTGTTTGATAGGTCTTGCATCTGGTCTCAAGGAGATATTCATTTCTCCCATGGGCCCTTTAATTCCCTTCATGTCTGTGAACTTGGTTGGAAACAAGTCTTGATATTCATGTAATAGCTCTGTGATCTTGCTAATAGTAGCATCATCCCAATAGTCTCCAACGTTTGCCATCTTAGGTGCTTGCTCTATTCAAATATTAACTTTCTTAATTTTAATGGGTTGTCCAATAAAAGGTAATTCAATCCCTAGCCCTTATATGTCTCTTTGTCCTTCAGTTTCTAAAATGTTTACATCCCTCAATTCATCATCCTCATCAGCATTAATATTGTAGCACTCATGTAACTGTTGAAGAGGCGCAGTCCATTCATATCCTTCTTGGTCAAAAGAGGGGTTAGGTGCCTCCTCAAAGACCTTATGTCTTTTAATTTGTAAATCCTGGTCTATTGTGGGGTACTGACTCTCAAATAAAAAAGTAGCTATAAGTTCTGAGTCATACCATACCAATTTGTAGTGATGAGGCGCAGTTCTACTTGAAGATACCAGTTGATAGGTGCAGTATCCAAGGTGTTAATCAACTTATGCACCCATTGTTCTTTAGGAATATTGCTCCAGGCCTCCTCACAACTTCACATATGGTCCTTAGGACAAATTTGACCTGTGTAACGAACTTCGCATCCTTCAGATTGGTCTGAAAAGCGCACTATCAATAAGGTGTGACATTGTTCCCACTCTGCGATGTTCTTCTTGTTTTCTCCCCACCATCTAGATGGTGTGGCTTTCAAGGCTTCATCTAGTGCCAACATCCTCTGTTGTACTAGTACAATTTTTTCAAATTCAACTAGAAATGTCTCTAAATGATTCAAGCCATCAAATGTTGGGAGATTACTTACTTATGTGCCAATCCAACGAACTGCTCTGGTCAATTTGGCACATTGTCGTGTAGAGACTTTGTACATTTTGTTCTACCAATTTTCCAATGCTTCCTTTGAATCTAATGAACATGCACTTTCACTTCTCTAACTTAGATTTCCATCTACTGTAGGATTAATGTAATCATGATGTCTTGTTGTCAGTTTGTATATGTTTTCTAGCTCATATGTACGGTCTTCTTCTCTTATCAGTTTTGTGTATCTGCGACCTTCATCAGGGTCTAGAGGTGCAATGACCTTAAGGCCATTACCCTCAAATGCCATTTTTCTCTTATTTAGGTCAACAATAGTCGAATTGTTGAAATCCCAATAAATTCCTAACAGCGCAGGATAAGGACAACTATAATCAACAATCTCAATCACTTTGAAGTCTGCAAATTTCCTTACCCCATCGACGTCTACAGGGACATGCTCTAGTATTCTAAATGGGCTCACCGCCTGTTGATTATCCATCCTGAGCCTGATAGGAGAGTAAATCAATATAGGTTTTCCCATCAATGCCCAAGTCTGGTTCGTCATAACATTTACTTTTGATCCCAAATTGAGGACCACATATTCCACGTCGTAGTCTCCAATCTGAGCACTAAGGTGCACTTCCTTCTTTGTCCTTGTTTGTCCTTGATACTTGATTCAAAGCTCTACTCAGCAGAGGGTCTATTCTCCCAATTTCATACTGTCTCACCAGGTGTTGTAGCTCTTGTACAACTTTTTCATCTTTAATGAAATTGATAAGAGTATATAAGAAGTCCATGAGCTTGCTTACCTATTTTCCTTGTCTAGCTATAGAAAACTGATGAAATGTTGGTGGCATTTCACATTCCCTTACTTCTAGTTGTGCCTTAGATGAAGAAGCTTGTCCTTCTACAAATTATTTCCTTGCTTCTTCAAAGTTATGTCTCTCTCTCCTTGGATCAAACAATTGTGCCTTCTCTGCAACTCTTCTGATCCCTAATCCTTCTGTAATATTTCCTGGAGTCACCCTATCTTATCCTATAACAATGCCTCCTCTAGTAATAACAGTGACTCTGGGGTCCTCACCACAAGGTTCTACTGATATGAATTGGACTTTTTGGTTTCCTCCTCGTCTCTCCTGAAGTTTGGCCAACAACACTGGGCATTGTTCGATGACATAGTCAAACGAGTTACAGTAGTTGCAAGTGGTACAAGAGATTTGAAAATCCCTTGCCAAGTTTCCTGGACATGTGCAGTTATAGCAAATGATCTGACCTCAACCTCGACCCATGCCTCCACCTCATCCTCTTCCACTGAATCCACCACGAGGATTGAAGTTTCCTCTTCCTGGGGAATTGAACTGCACATTATTTCCTTCTTTTTATGTTTCTCCTTGAATTATATATGTATCCCTTGATATTTCATGCATGAGATCGTAAGCCCTACAATCCTTCTCCTCATGCCCCATAGATTTATAGAATGTTCAATAAAGATTGGTAGGTGTCTGGACATATTTATGCATATAATAAAATTCACCAGGGCGATGTCTATCTCTACATACCTCGCACTAGGGTACAATATCTTGCTTCAAAGGGCTAGGCACTTCAGAGGCCAAGTATTCATGAAATAGGGGACAATGCTCTTTGTCATGGCCCTCTAATTTACATATGATACACCAGATATCTTATATTTTCTCCTTTCCTTTATCTTTCTTCATATCTTCCACCTGTAAAGATAAGTTGGTTAATTGATTCAAGATTTGATTCATACCTGGGATGGATTCTCCTATAGGGGTTGCTTCTAATTTCACGGTGATCTCCAGAGCTTCAACTTGCGAAACGATTTTCTGTTGCATTAGAGGAAATCTGATATGTGGCAGGAGGGTAACAATGAACCATTCTTTATTCTGTTCATCTGGGATCTGAAAATTCAAATGGCCTATTAGGGTCTTAAACCTCTAATCAAACTCCCAAATAGGTTCAGTTACCTTCTTCTTGATCTCCTTCAATTCTGTAATACACTTTGACTCTGACTTGGGCTTCTTGAATTATGCACTCAATGCAGTCTTAATGGCATTCAATAGTTTAGGTTGTCTCGGTCCTGAGGCAAACTTCATATACCATCTTAGTGCATGATCCCTCAAGGTAGTACTGAACTAAGCTCTCTTAATAGTTTCATTGGTGACTTGCTTAATGCTCCATACAGCTTCACATAAGAACCAGTGTTGGTCAGGATCTTTAGATCTATCTCCTCTGAAGATGGGTAACCTCATTTCATTTGCCATAGATCTTCCTGGGTTTCTCGACTGAGTATGTGCTAAAATTCTTGTAACAATACTCTAATTGCTCTGACTACTTTGGTTACTCTAGTTACTCAATCCTGCTAAAACAACAGGAGGAGTAATAGTACTTACTTCAACAGTAGGTGCAATGCCTAAATTTTTTGGTTCTCCTCGGTGAGGTTCTTCAATCTCTACTTCCTCTGCCCTCGTGGACTCTGAATACTCTTAATCTATTAGTTTTGTTTCTTCTCCACTGTAGAATCCCTCGTCTCCGTAATTCTTCTTAAATAGCTTCGCAAGAGGAACCTCTCTAAACGATCTCCCACTGCACGTGAGTCCAGTCCCTGTGTCACTGTTGTTGTCTGAATTCTTGAACATTATCTTCATTGTATCTTCAGTATATTCTTCTCATGCAATAGCATCTTAATATTTAGCTTCAAGAAGTATAGAAACTTTCCTCTAGGTCCCTTAAAGAAATACCTCTCTTCTTGACTATACGATTCTACTATGTCAATAGAAAACTTGATAACATACCTTCCAATAGTGTTATCAAACCAGAGATTCACTGCCCTAGACACAACATTATAGACTCTCTTGACTTTCTTGATCGACGTTGTTGTCCAAACCACAAGTGGTCTAGATCTAATATCAAACTGGGTGTCTGCTAATCTGGCTAACCACTCGTATAACTCCTTATGAACTCCTCCAAAGAAAATCTCATGTATACCGGCAAAGATGTACCTTCCTAACCAATATTCTATACCTACGCTAGGGTTCTTGTTATGAGCTTCGGTGAAGTCTTTTTCTTGTTCTTCTATCCACTTCTGAATTTTTGTCTTCGATGGAAACCACCTTGACATTCCCTCAAGAAGACCCCAGTCCCGACAACAGAACCATTTGTTGGCACAGGGGCAGACCCAGGGTTCAACTCTGACAGCGCACCAACAAGCCCTAACTATTGGCCCTTTCAGGAACACCTGCGGAGCAGATGCAGTCTCACCCAAAGTAGCAATAGGGGGTTGCAGGAAATAGGTGTCTACAACCAGAGGAAATGCAAAGTGATTCCAAATACAACGCAAATCAATCTAGATATTCTCTACCACGCTTAAGCTTACTTCGCAAGTTATGTCTCAAATCTAACACAACAATGTAGTAACAGTAGATCAGATGAAAAATAACACAACATCAACCACAAAGACAATAAGATATACATGGCTCACCCTCTCCCTAGGGCTAGGTCCACAGAACTGTGTTTCTTGATATATTAAATGAAAACATACAGTTCTATCTGTGCACTTAGTTGCAGATCTCTCTCTCTTTATCTCTTTCTTTTCCCTCCTTGTGCACCCAATTCTAGGGTTGATCTTCGCACCTAGCTGAAGATCCAGAATACAGACTCAATATTGTTCTCAACAACAATAATAACAACAAAAACGAACAATGACCAATATTGAACCAACCCTCCCGACTCTTCTAGTCCTTTATTTATACATTACATGACTCTCAGACAACCTTAGACTGAAGTCTAGGTGTCAAAATGCTAGATCCAAAACCTTAGGTCCCAAAACTCTAAGTCCACTTGAACCGCATTTTAAAGGCTTCGCCAGCCTGTCCTTCCTTCTTTTCTGCGAGGTGCTCCAAAGTATCCGTTGGTGTCTTTTTCCACTTGTTGAGTTGTCCACAATCCATCTTCTTCGATGCTTTGTCTTCCTCGATCTTCTCTTCCAATATATAGTTTTTCCTTTACTTCCCTCCTCCTTTTCTACTTCTTTAACCACTTCGACCCTTCCTCAGTTTATGTGCCTTCTACGCAATTCATACTTCGCTTTTTGTCCTTAATCTTCAATTCCTTACATAACCAAGGGCCAACAATGATTTTTTTGAAAAAGCTTTTATTTTCTTAATAAAATGAAGAAAAATGGTTGGATATTTGGTGGTCTTTTATTATAGATATTAATTTTTAAATTTTGTTATGAAAAGTTAAGTTAATTTTTTAATTTCGTTATGAAAAAATAACTTAATGTTAATAACTTAATAATAATAATGATGACTTTTTATTTAATAATTTAAATAAAGAAATACAAATTTATATTTAAAAATTTTATTTTATGTTATTTTATATCAATATTAAAATTTATAAATATTAAATATAAATAAGAATTAAAATTACATCTATTTTAATTTTATATCTATATAAGAAAACACAAACCTTTCAAGATAAAAAATTTATATAAATTAATTCATAACTAAAAATAAAATGTAAACTTCTCAATCTGAAAATAAAATAAATTTCTTCTTATTAGTCCCTGTCGTATGCATAGAGGGACTATAGCGATCGATAATTCATTGACTTCATATTAGTTTGTCCTTTCACCACAAATATTTGCATAATCTCTATTGTTGGAGCTAGGGAACTAAAATCATTGATTTTTATATACTAAAAAGTACCATATATTAGTGATTTGATTAGATAATAGGTTGGAGGTCTTATTGCCGGCTTTGCTATTCCCATTGTTTGATATGTTAACATATCCATACTTTTTTATCGTGTACGATATTTTTGAATCATATATTTTTCGTATGTATTGCTTGAACGTGGATTAATGCTAGCATTAGTTCGAATGTTTGTCTTAGCATTTTCTGCTACCTAAATTTATGGCAATGTTTGATATGCTAGCATATCCAAAGTTTGACCTTCGAATACATTCTCTAGTGTTGGAACTATTTTTACATAAATTATAATAATTTTTTTTGGGTACATCAGAGACCTGCCACATTGTATTTTTTTCTTAAATGTTTACAGAGCATTTCTGACAGACTTAAATGTTTACAGATCATTTCTGACAGACTTAAATGTTTACAGATCATTTCTGACAGACTTAAATGTTTACCTAATAGGCTTGGCAACGTTGAATGTTTACTTAGCAGACTTGTTACAATACATTTTCTTCTGTTTGTTTTATTTATATGCTTCAGTGGCATTGTTGGTTCGTTGATTCATGCTTGCTTTTTGCATCTCCACTGATTTCTTATTTGCCTATTGTTTTTGTTCTTGTTTGCTTATTCGTCTTGTTGCAATTTGCACGTTTGGGGTTCTGCAACCGCGATTGGAACTACGTCATTTCTAGTGGGCTGGTTGTTGCTTGCTTCTTTGCTTGTTGTTTGTTTTTTTATTCGACTTTGCAGGGTTGGCGTCCTGCGGCTGCAGTTGGGCCTTTTGGTGCTTCTTAATTGGGTTTTTATTTGTTGTTTGTTCTTGTTTGCCTAGGGTTTGCAATGTTGGGGTGTTGCATCCGCAGTTGGATCTCTTGTTACATTGTTTTGCAGTTGACTCTCCATAAAATACTATTAAGATAAAATAACATACAAAAAAATTCCAGTCGATGTAAATTGCATCTCTTACGCGTTGAACCAGAGTTTGTCGGCCTCAAACTATATTCCATAGCTGGCTATGTTTTTTCCATGGTTTATGTCTTACTATGGTTTCATAGTTATGAGAGTAAGTTTTGTTGTGTGAGCGATATAGTTGTTCTCTCCCTTTTTTTTTTCCTCTTGTAAACTGTGTTTTTGGTTCTATAGTTTCTCACGTTTTTGTGGTCATTCCGACCAACTGTCGTTCGGTTGCATACTTAGCCAGTTTTATGGACGCGGCTTCGTGGATAGGTGTTATCAAACTATGGCAGCTTGTGTTCGGTGTATACATCTTACACCCAGAAATTTCGTGCTCTACAATTCGACCCCGTAGTCCTCAAACTGGCAATTGTGCCTCTGCCTGTGATGAGTTTGTCTATCCTACCTACCTTTCATACTTAGTCAAGTTTTCAAATATTGGTTGTTTTTCCATGGTTTATGTCTTACTATGATTTCATAGTTATGAGAGTATGTTTTGTTGTGTGAGTGATATAGTTGTTCTCTCCCTTTTTTTCCCCTCTTGTAAACTGGGTTTTTGGTTCTATACTTTCTCACGTTTCTATGGTCATTCCAACCGACCACCGTTCGGTTGCATACTTAGCCAGTTTTATGGACGTGGTTTTGTGGATAGGTGCTATCGAACTATGGCAGCTCATGTTCAGTGTATACATCTTTCACCCAAAACTTACGTGCTCTACAATTCGACCCCACACTCCTCGAACTCGCAACTGTGCCTCTGCCTGTGATGAGTTTGTCTATCCTACCTACCTTTGCATACTTAGTTGAGTTTTCAAAGTTTGGTGGGTTGACGCCTTTTCGAGTTCAGAAAATTTAAAAGCATGTGTCACTCCCCTCCATCCCTTCTACCTTCCGCCCTTCCCAATAGACAATAATTATGCTTTCAAAAGTCATAACCGACCAGACAGGTTCGAAAATATTGGCTTTAATAAGTGGAAATCTCAAG
>SNQJ01S0034301.1:18653-31912 GCA_010110895.2 Picea sitchensis | reverse complement strand
AAAAAAAAAAAAAAAAAAGATGGCTCTTTTAGTTTTCTTAAAGGCTTCAACATAGTCCACGAATGTGTCACCCACAGAGGCCTTGACATCATGCCCCTCTTTAATATTGTGCATATATTAGATGTCAGATTTGAGAATCTGCTCGGATATGGGAATGTTAATACGTGTTATTAGTCACTATTCAATGTACATATTCGAAATGATTGGCATTAATAAGTGAAAATATCGAGAACATCTGTCATTAAAATGAATTAACACAAAATCTATGAAACATCATCTAGAGTTGCTTTTAAATATGTATTGCCATTTCTCTCTACCATCAAAGAGTTGCGCTTTAGGGTGCCTTTGTTCTAATGTTCCCGCTCATGGACATGTAAGACAACTTAGAGATGTGATTGAGGCCCAAATGAAAGAAGAGATATTGGTTTTATGTGACGTGAGATTTGAGTAAAAGAAAAACTTTGTTATCCAACAGAAACTCAGAGAGGAGGAAAAAAAAAGAACAAGTATATTCTGGTTGGTGTTCTCCCTGTATTCGATGCTTTGGTTGGTTGAAAAGTCTGCCTGGAGATTTGTTTGTTGATCTTCTTTGTTTTCTTGATGGGAGTTGTAATGGATTTTCAGGTCACATGCAAAATACTTCTTCGTTGAAGTATATAGTTTCTTCCAACAACACAAATTTGGCAAGTGTATCGAGTTATGTAGATCGCACAAGAATTTGTTTTCCTCGGGGACATCACACTTACCATGGCTTGCAAAATGGTCTGTGATGTTCGTGAATGATGTGAAATATTACTCCCTTTGTGAATGTAACCAAAGGCGAGTAACATAAACTGTATGGGTGGATAAAACGACATATTATCACTATGAAAGTTTCTATTTCAAAGTTTGTTGAGCTACTTCTGGGTGTGGTAACCAACTTGACAGAAAGCCATGTTCTTTGTCAAAGTTTGTTCGGTTTCCTCTGGATGTAGTTACAGACTCCACATATTTGGCGTCACCTTCGAACATTCTAGACCTTTCTGTGGGCCGCCATATCTTCCACCACTATGATGAAATATATATTCTGATGCGATCTGCAACATTTGATACACTTATCAGACTTGTGTTGATGCATTCTGCAGCATTTGATACACTTGCCAGACCTGTGCTGCCCGAAGAAGTCATGTACTTCGACAAAATAACATTTTGCAGTTGGGTTGGATATTCCTTCCAATTTACTATAATAAAACAAAGAATTTAAACATACAAATCTTCAGGCAGGATTTTCAACCAAATAGATGATCGAATACAGGGAAAATAACAGTCACAACATACTTGAATTATTTTCCCGTCCCATAGCTGATGTCACATAAAATGACTCCCTCAACTATGAATTGGGCCTGAATCGCATTTCTAAGTTGTCTCAGATGTCAATGGCTAGGAACATTACAAGGAAAGCACCTTAAACCCGAAGTTTTCGATGACAGAGGGAAATTAATACTTGACAAAGAATGGAATGTTGAATAACTAGCCAATGCAAGTAGGCCATATCTGGAAGAGACAAGCTATTCAAAAAACTGGGATAGATCTAGTTGGCAGCACCAATTAAGTCCAAGACCCGAAATTGATATTCAACTCATTTTTTATGAATAAAGGATTTGATCCTCGAGAAAACTATCAACAAGCTTCATCAATGTACATATTTTTTATTAGTCAGCGGCAAGCCAAATCGCAATCATTGTGGAAAATAATCTCAGCTGTATTTTGCAACCCATCTTATTTGAATATAGAATAATTGATTTTTTTTTTTAATAGTGTTTTCTAATCTCTGGTATTGCTTTTCATTTTATTTTCTACCTTTTTTCCCTGTGTGTCATTAAACATGGACGACAAGCTTTTCTTTCTGTTGCGCACTACTTCAATTTAAATAAAGGCTACTATGTTCGTTGCTTACATTTTACATTGAAGAATAATTTGTCATAAGCCATACTTATGTGGTGCCAGCCCTATACTTAAACAAAGAAATTGGAGGACCCGTCCTACTTTCATTCTTCGGGGCCTGTAAATAGAATGAATTAATGACTTACAACAAGGCAGCTCAAGTGTTGACACCATGTTCCTATTCAATATATTGCAGCTTCTTCTATTTGATAATATCCGTGAATATATACTAATATGATTACTATTGGAATAAATATAAAAACTTCCTCTTGGGCAAAATTTAGGCAATTATCTGGCCACCAGGTTCCGGGTTTGCGGTATTGAACAACTATGTTCCATGTTTTTTCATATACATCTTGCAGCCAAAGAGCTTCCGTGATCTACAATTTATGCTTTAACTACTGATAACTCACCAGGGGTTCGAAAATCTTGGCATTAATAAAGGAATGGCTGAAGTTTCCTTAATTACTTAAATTACACCAATTTTTTATTAAATTTAATTTAATTTAGATATTAATGTTTATGGAAACTCAACGTTTTCTCATGTCATTGCAAGGAATACAAGATGAATAGATGATAATGAGTTTATCTCGTTGAAACCATAATGCAAATTCATGTTTCTTGTTGCGTTATATACATCTTGAAGTCAAAACTTTCATGGTTTCAACGAAATTTGCGAACCGAAGAGCATCCTGCGAATTGGGAGATCACTTTCATTTGAAACAGAAACAATCCATTAATATATATTAGTATGAATACTATTCAAATAAATATCAAAACTTTCTTCATTAATACATATTAGTATGAATACTATTGAAATGGATATCAAACCTTTCTCTTGGCCAATACTTAGCCAATTATCTGGCCACCAGGCCCCGAGTTTGTGATATCCAGCACCTATGTCCCCTGTTCTGTCATATACATCTTGGAGCCAAAGAACTTCAGTGATCTACAGTTATGCTTTTACTAGTGAGAACCGAGCAAAGGTTCGAAAACATTGCCATTAATAAACGGAAAAAAAAAGGTTTTCTGACTATCAGATACTTATCCCTTTTCCTCTTTTCTTTTTCCCGTCCATTATCGCTTTCTGGTTTTATATTTAATTGTCTTTCTATGATCAGTGGTTGCAGGGTTGGCGGGATGACATATCTTCATCTCCATCTGTATCTTCACATGACGAATCCGACCAACCACTATTCCTTTCCATACTTAGTCAATTTTATGGCCGCGGTTGCTGAGTTAGCGCATACGAACTCGCCTTTTCTTCTTCCCACCTGTTATCGCTTTCTGGATATATACTTAGTTGCCTTTCTATGATATCCAGTTCCAGGGCTAGCGGGCTGACATGTCTTCATCTCCATATATATCCTCACATGACGAATCTGACCGACTGATGTTCCTTTCCATACTTAGCCAATTTTATGGCCGCGGTTGCTGAGCTGGTGCTTACGAACTCGATTGTTTATTGTTCTATTATATAAATCTTGCACTCAAAACATCTGTGATCTACAATTCCACCGCAGGTTCCTCGTATACATTAACTTCATTCAAAGTATCTGTTGTTGCCTTCCATCCCCACCAACTTCGTGTCCTTCCTAATATACATTAACTATGCTCTTACTAATGACAACTAGACACACTAGTATGAAAGAATTGGCGCCCGCTACTCCGCAATATACAAATTGACTACCAGACTCCGACATCTTCCCCTCTTCCATGTTACACATTATGCATTCAAATGTTTTGAACTATATAATTTGGTCGTCGGGGCCTTGCATCCTCTGGGGAAACCTTGTGATCCTATTTTGGATCCTCGTGTTCGCGGGTTCACGAAAACTCCAAGTCCTAGTCACTGTTTCTTGTTCTGCCCATCCTCGTACTTCTTTCCAGATATGCAACACCAAAGGTTTAATACTAGAATGACATCATGCAACAAGCGTAAAAAAATTGTCATTAATAATCAAAAGTCAGGACAACCAACCATCCCTAGAGAACTTGTCCAGAAACATGCAAAGAAGATCTTTCTTAGCGAAAGCAAGTCCAGGCCAACGTTTCTGTGTTCCGTACTTGCACACTTTTTCGATTGCGGGTTCCCGGATTGACGGCCTCAAAATTGTGTTTTGAATTTTTTGTGAGTTGCAAACAACACCCGGAGTTTCGCAATATACAATTTGTCTACAGGAATGTATAAAAACTCTTAATTATCCTCTTTTCCCCCCCTCTATTATCCCTTTGTGGTTATATATTTAGTCACAGCTATATGATCATGGCCTCATGGATTCGCAAATTGGCAACTCTTTATCTATATATTCACACCATCATCCTAACCGACCGCGGTCCCTTGCAATACTTAACCAATTATGTGATCACCAGGTCCCGGGTTTGCAATATCCAACACCTATGTCCTATGTTCCGTCATATACATCTTGCACCCAAAGAACTTCCATGATCTGCGATTTATGCCTTTACTAGTGAGAACTCACCAAGGGTTTGAAAGGATTTGCATTAATAAGAAAACAGTAGATGTTCTTCTGTGAGATACTTAGTCATTTTTCCCTTGTATTCTTCCCGTGTATTATCTTTTTCTAGTTATATGCTTAGTCGCCTTTCTATGATCACGGTTTCCAACATTGGCGTGTTGACATATCTTCATCTCCATCTATATCCTCACATGACGAATCTGACCGACCGCTGTTCCTTTTCATACTTAGTCAATTGTATGCCCGCGGTTTTCGGGTTGGTGCTTTCGAACTCTGCTGCTTCTTGTTCTATGATATACATCTTCCACTCAAAAATTTTGTGATCTACAATTCCACCGCAGACTTCTCTGTCTTTTTTCCCTTTTTTTCTTCCCGTGTATTATGAGACTATAAAGTATGGACATGAGATTTTATAGAGCATGTACAGATTCTGCATTCCATACCTAGCCACTTTTTGGATCTCAAGTTCTCAGGCGAACGGGCTCAAAATTAGGCCTCCATTGTTTCGTGCCCTACAAATAGCACCCATAATTTTGCGATATACAAATTGGCAAGTGGACCTGCGGGCTGGCTGGCTCAACATTTCACTTCTATTGTTTTCTTTCCTCCAAACAACACTCGCAGTTCCGCGATATACAAATTGACATACGGACTCCAGGGATGGCGAGGTCAAGATTGCCATTGTTTACGGATGGTAATCCCTATCAGCTATCTAACAGTATCTAAAAACATTATTTTCAATACTCAATTAGCTCTTACTAGTGACAACTAGACACACTGGTATGAAACTGTTGGCATCACACCCTCCGCAATATACAAATTGACTACCGGATTCCGAAATCGTCCTCTCTTCCGTGTTATAGATTATGCATTCAGATGTTCTTAGCGATACAATTTGAACGTCGAGGCCTCACATCTTCTGGAGAGACCTTATCAACCTGTTTTGGATTCTCCTATTGTCGGGTTCACCAAATGTCCAATTCTTAGATACTGTTTCGGGTTGACGTTTTCGAACTCTGTTGGTTCTTGTTCCGTAATATACATCTTGCACTCGAAATTTTTGTTCTCTACAATTCCATGGCGCACTCAGCCCTTTTTCCCTTGTATTCTTCCCGTGTGTTATCGCCTTTTGGTTATATACTTAGTCACCTTTCTATGATCGCAGGTTCCACCGTTGGCGGGTTGACATATCTTCATTTCCATCTATATCCTCGCATGACAAATTTGACCGACCGTTTTTCCTTTCCATACTTAGCCAATTTTATGGTCGCGCTTTCCGGGTTGACGCTTTCAAAATCTGCTACTTCTTGTTCCGTGATATACATGTTGAACTCAAAAATTTTGTCATCTACAATTCCACCATGGACTCCTCGAACTCGCAAGCTTCATTCTACCATGGTTCACAAATATTTCAAAGTATCTGTCGCTACCTTCCATCCCCACTAACTTCCTTTTGTTCCTAATATACATTGGTTGTGCTCTTACTAGTGACAACTGAACACAACGTTATGAAATAGTTGGCATCCGACCCTCCACAATATACAAATTGACTACCGAGTTCACATCTTGTACTCAAAATTTATGTGATCTACAATTCCACCATGGACTCCTTAGTCCTTTTTCCCTTTTCTTCTTCCCGTGTATTATGGATTTCTGGTTATATACTTAGTCACCTTTCTATGATCGCGGGTTCCAGCATTGGCGGGCTGACATATATTTATTTCCATCTATATAATCACATGATGAGTCCGACCGACTGCTATTGCTTTCCATACTTGGCCAATTTTATGGTCGCGGTTGTAGGGTTGGCAGTTTCGAACTCTGTTGCTTCTTGTTCTGTGATGTACATCTTGCACTCAAAACTTATGTGATCTACAATTCCACTGCAAAATCCTCGAACTCGAAAGCTTCACTCTACCACGGTTCACAAATTTTTCAAAGTATTTGTCGATGCCTTCCATCCCCACTAACTTCTTGTCCTTCCTAATATACATTGGTTATGCTCTTACTAGTGACAACTGCACACGCTAATATGAAACAGTTGGCATCCGGCCCTCCGCAATATACAAATTGACTACCGGGTTCTGATATCGTCCCCTCTTCTGTGTTACAGATTATGCATTCAAATGTTCCGAATGATACAATTTGATTGTTGGGGCCTCACGTCTTCCAGGGAGACCTTGTCAGCCTATTTTGGATCCTCATGTTGACAAGTTCATGAAATCTCCAATTCTTAGTCATTGTTTCGAGATGGCGCATTCAAACTCTGTTTCTTCTTGTTCCGTGATATACATATTTCACTTAAAATTTCTGTGATTTACAATTCCACCGCGGACTCCTTAGTCATTTTTCCCTTTTCTTCTTCCCATGTATTATCGCTTTGTGGTTATATACTTAGTCTTTTTTCTATGATGGTGGGTTCCAGTGTTGGCAGGTTGACATATCTTCATCTCCATCTATATCCTCACATGATGAATCCGACCGACCACTATTCCTTTCCATACTTATCCAATTTTATGGTCGCAGTTGTCGGGTTGGCGCTTTCGAACTCTATTGCTTCTTGTTCCGTGATACACATATTTCACTCAAAATTTATGTGATTTACAATTCCATCGCGGACTCCTTAGTCCTTTTTGCCTTTTCTTCTTCCCATGTATTATCTCTTTGTGGTTATATACTTAGTCGCTTTTTTATGATCATGGGTTCTAGCGTTGGCGGGCTAACATATCTTCATCTCCATCCATATCCTCACATGACGAATCCGACCGACCGCTATTCCTTTCCATACTTATCCAATTTTATGGCTGAGGTTATTGGGTTGGCGCTTTTGAACTCTATTGCTTCTTGTTCTGTGCTATACATTGTGCACTCAAAACTTATGTGATCTACAATTCCACCGCGGACTCCTCGAACTTGCAAGCTTCACTCTACCACGGCTCACAAATGTTTCAAAGTATCTGTCGTTGCCTTCCATCCCCACTAACTTCCCATATTTCCTGACATACATTAGTTATGCTCTTACTAGTGATATACAAATTTTCCTATGGACTCTCCTATCATACCCTCTTTAGTGTTACATGTATTGCACTAAAAAAGTTCCCAGACATACAATTTGACCCTCACTCCCTCACCTCCAATGGTTGTACCTTGTAACCCTATTTTGGAGCTTCTTTTTCCCATACCTGTGACCTCCATACTTTCTTAGTATGCAATTAGAAACCTTTCATGGTAATAGCTTATGATGCAGGAACCGTCAACATTGTCATTAATGAGAGAAACACTCGAGGAGATCTCCCATTATTATGCATTAAACCAAGATCTGTGGAGAGTTATATTGTCCCTTCTAATTGTTCATCTCAAACACGCATCGTCATGTTGGCCCGCTCAAGAAATCTACAATGCTTAATCGCTCATTATCGTATCTGCCATGTTCGCATTTCTATGTATGCAATTACTAGTGTTTAATGTTAACAACGCATGATGCAAAAACCATCCAAATTGTCATTAATGAACGAAAGTCTCGAGGAGATCTCCCATTCACATGCATTGGACCAAGATTTACACAAGGTTATGTTATCCCTTCCAACTTTTCATTTCATTCATCGTCTGGAGAAAACAAACGTTCTTGTAGACTTATGGCAGTAGGTCGACAACAGTTTCGTGGAGATACAATAAATATATTCGGACATCAGGACCAGAACTTCCAGTGGTCCAGGGCATGCTTTTACTATTCATCCCATTCCACCTAGAACGAAGTGATTTGGACCTCTGGAATCGCTCGTGCAGGCTACGTACTAGAGGTTTTTTACTATAAGAAGGTGGTCACTTGGTGCGTTGAAAAATATATTCCAAGCCAAATAATTATTCCACTGCGCAACCATTATCCTATTTCTTTGTCACCTCAGGTCTTCCGCAAGATGTTAAAATTGTCAGAGCCAACATTTACGTTCAGAGGAAAAGACTACAAGCAGTTCCTAGAAAAAACATGATAACAGGTTGGACATCTTAGCTGATTTCCTCGAAGACTCGACAACAATTCTTGAAGATATCACAAAATTGCAGGTAAGTTCCTTTAGAAATCCATTCCAGGAAATTGCTTGGTTGTTTACAAGAATAACGGGACAGGCATCCACGATAAACATTTCCCATATAATTATTTATATTTTGTAGTTCACACTCAAGGAACAATTCATTTTTTATTAGGGGAAGCTAATTTCCATTGAGATTTGTTCCCATTTGTCACGATTCAAAGAATCTAAATTTTTTTATATGTCATCCTACTTGATTTTCGCAATAGTGCATTGTTGTCTATTTCCAAAACTTTCTCTATCCAATAAAATAAATTGTGGATTTGACCCAGTAACATTCTGGTACCAGGCCCTGTGGAGGCACAAGGCCTCTCATTGTTTTTATGAAGTTTTTAATGGCTTTGTCTCAATTTTCAAAGATTTATTGTTAAGGAAGGATGCTTTGTGGATGTCTAGCTAGGAAACCAAGTTTTTTAACTGGAAGGGCACACTTGAACAAAAGGAAAATCACAATGTACTCATGTTATTTGGCTCTAAGTAAAATCCTTCTTTCCTTCCATGCCACATCACGGAAAAGATGTTTGTTGCAGAAATAGCAAGGCAATACAACCACTGGTTGCATTTTTTCCATGACAAGAAAAAAAAACAATTCATTCCTCTGTCATGGAAAGTCAAAGACTTCGTGTGCAGAAACGTCAACAAGATTGACGAATTTGTCGACCATTTCAAGAAATTGAACCTAATGTATGCTAAAAGGATAAAATGGTTCGACCCTAATGGTATTTTTCGATAACATTTACTGGAAGTTGGCTTTAACAACTCTTTTATCCATAGACACCTAATCAAAGATAGGGACAGTGACGACAACAATCTTGCTTCTGGCGATTGTGATGCAGAGACATTGCAAAGCACAACTGAATTGTACAAACAACAGGGAAAATTATCTGGTGAGAAGAGTGCATAGTCCCCCGCTATCACTCCCAAGAGCACGACATCACGGAGCATCGCTTCAACGGCCCACCCCAGTAAGAAAGCAACCTAGAAATCTTTGAACAGAGGAGGAGATAAGAACCCTCCTCGCATAAAATTGATAGTTCTCACAAAATTACACTAACGAAGAAGAGAAAAAACAATGCAATGCAGGCCAACGAACCCGAAATTGAAAGTGAACAGGTGAAACTTGAAATTGAAACTGAGCACATGCACAAAATTGGGTCGTCTGTAGTGGAAATAGCTGAGACCAAATTTTTTTACGAAGATGAATCCTTTGTATTCCAGGGCATTGTTTTTGACAGCCAATTTAAAAGTATGGTCATTGAAAAGAGAGATGTAACAAACAGGAAAGGAAAATCTCGCACAAAGATTAACTTTAGAGAAATGCGGTCGTCCCAAATCTCCCTATTTCACCAAGTAACCGGTGATGGTCTTCATGATTCCATTGGAGGAAATGAAGCGGAAAATGCCAGACTGAAAGACCACCTCAACGAATTTGAGCAGGCTTTCATTGCCACCCCAGAATTTGCTAGTCCTTTAGCAAAAATTGTTCCTGCTACCACTGCAGCCAATATGAAAGTATCCTCTACCCTCCTTGCATGCTCTAGAGCCCTTGTAGAGAATAAAATCAACAAAAGAATGCAGCTAGTTACTGAAGCCTGGGAAACATTGAAAAAATTAGCTTCCTTTCGAAAGAAGGCAAATGATTTGCTCGAACATTTGGAGGCGAATTTAAAAAATGATCAGCGTTTCTGTGAACAGATGCTGACCCATTTTTCCAACCATGTCGTCAACAGATCGGAACTGAAAGAAGACAAGAGAAACTCCTCGCCCCAAAGCAGACCAAAAAAGTAAAATCATGCTGGCAAAAGAAAGTTAAGAACCTGGAGCTCATTGTCGATTCATGTAAACAAGCCATATCAGAAAAGGAAGAATTATTCACAAGCCTAATCCAAATAGACTTATCCGGAAGTACCAATGAGGTTCAAGACCCAAACTTAATTCTCAAATCCTTGTCAATGACCAAAGAAGCCTTCCATGAACAACTTGATATTTTAAAGGGGTTGTCTTTTGAAAAGTTTTACGACATAGTTGAACATCATCTAGATGAGCTCGAGTGGTGGGTACTGGACTATGCGGCACATAATGAAGAAATTTAATAGAGTTTGCATAGTATTTCAATGGATCTAAGGAAATTAGAAAATGACCTTTACGACATAGAAATCTGGGATAAAATCAACATGGACCCCATGAGAAGCTACATCAAAGAATGGTTCCAACAAAGAATGGACAACCTCGTCCAAGAAGGCCAACAACCGGTCGACACGACTCCACTGACCATCGACGACAGCAACAAAAACGCATCGGTTTCATAGTAAGTCTATACTGGCATCTTGTTTTCTTTATCAATCCATGTTAAGTCTATAATGTCATCTTGTTTTCTTTATCAATCCAGTTATTACCTCTTTAAATAGAACACTGTAACCAAAGACTCATAACTTCCATTTTCTTCTTTTCAGGTCTTCCTCTCTACCATCGTGCACTTCTTCTTTCGACATTCCTAATTCTTGTACTTATTTCTTTTCATGGTTCGCGGGAGCCCCAATCCCAATCTATATGACAAACGCATTTAAATTTCCAGAAATATGTAACAAACATTATTAATTTTTGATAAATTTCAAAGAAAATTGATTCAGGAATGCCTTTATTGTATACTAAATTTTGGGTGTCCAGGAACCTTTGTTGTTTGTTCTAAAGAAAACTAATTCGGGAATGCTACATTTTTTGTGTCCTATTGTATGCTAAAAAAAATTTGTCCGAGAACCTTTGTTGATGTAACAGACGTTACTACTTTCAAAGAAAACTAATTCGATAATGCCTTTGTTGCACGACGTTGTTACTATTCTATTGTATGTTAAATGTTTGGTGTCCAGGAACCTATAATTTGATAAATTTCAATTTGTTTTGTGCCAAGAAGCCTTTGTTTTAAAGAAAACTAATTCGGGAATGCTAATTTTTTTGTGTTTTTGTCCATGAACCTATGTAACAGACGTTATTACTATTCTATTGTATGCTTTTAAATGTTGATGTAATTTCCAGAAATATGTAACAGACATTATTAATTTTCGATAAATTTGAAAGAAAACAGATTTGGGAATGCCTGTCCAGGAATCTTTGTTGTTTGTTTCAAAGAAAACTAATTCGGGAATGCTAGATTTTTTTGTGTCCTATTGTATGCTAAAAAACTTTTCTCTAGGAACCTTTGTTGATCTAACAGATGTTATTACTTTCTAAGAAAATTAATTCGGGAATGCCTTTGTTGTAGGACACTGTTACTATTCTATTGTATGCTAAATTTATGGTGTCCATGAACCTATAATTTCATAAATTTCAATTTCTTTTGTGTCCAGGAGCCCTTGTTTTAAAGAAAACTAATCTGGGAATGCCAATTTTTTTGTATTTTTGTCCACGAACCTATGTAACAGACGTTATTACTATTCTATTGTATGCTAATTTTTTTGTGTCCAAGAACCTTTTAAATGTTTTTGCACGACGTTGTTACTATTCTATTGTATGCGAAATTACTATTCTATTGTATGCTAAAAATTTTGTGTCCAAGAACCTTATGGTGAGCCTTTCTTGCACAATGTTGTTACTATTCTATTGTATGCTAAGTTTGTGGTGAGCCTTTCTTGCAGGATATTGTTACTATTCTATTGTATGCTAAATTTACGGTGTCCAAGAACCTATAATTTGATCATTTATGGTGTCCAAGAGCCCTTGTTTTAAAGAAAACTAATTTGGGAATGCTAAATTTTTTGTGTTTTTGTCCACGAACCTATGTAACAAATGTTATTACTATTCTATTGTATGCTAAAGAGTTTTTGACATATTTCAAATAAAATTGTTTTCTTATCTCCTTTTAAATTTATGTCTTCATACATGTTTATCTTTCACCGGTCTATATGACAAATGCATTTAAATTTTTATATTTAACAGACTTTTATTTTTTTATATATTTCAAAATTTCCAGTAGTCTGTAACAAACTTTTATTTTTTTACATATTTCAAATAAAAAAAATTTCTTGTCTCCTTTTAAATTTATGTAAAAAATAAATGGTGCTCTGCATGCCAAGCATATACATGTTGTACACACCATTTCCGTGATATACATTTCAAAATTTCGAGTAGTATGTAGCAAACTTTTATTTTTTTTACATATTTCAAATAAAATTGTTTTCTTATCTCCTTTTAAATTTATGTCTTCATACATTTTTATCTTTGACCAGTCTATATGACAAATGCAATTAAATTTCCAAATTTTTTCTTCCACTGTGAACAAATTTGTAGTTTGTTATATACTTTCAAAAAAATAAATGGTGCTTTGCATGCCAAGCATATACATGTTGCACACATGCATTTAAATTTCCAAATTTTTTATTCCACTGAACAAATTTATAGTTTAAGCATAGAGGGGCTTCCGCAGTGCAAGATAATAGATATTATTTTGGGGATTAACTGCGTAGTGTAAGTCATTAATCTATGACCCATATCCATGAGTATTAGTCACAACTGACCAAAAATTCTCATGATTTGAATAGTCCACTTAGCACTCATTGCATTGGGTGATTCTCACAGGGGTGAAGAAATGGGATTGAAACCAACGAAATGAATCACATAGCATCAATCATCACTTCCGGGGCTTGCACCCGGTAACCAGGACTTCCCATGTGATCACCCATCCCAAGACACCTCTGGCTCAAGCGTGCTTAACTGTGGAGTTTTCCCCACAATCAAGCCCACTTAGCTTGCTATCCCATTTGTTGATGCTCAT
>SNQJ01S0034301.1:0-18643 GCA_010110895.2 Picea sitchensis | reverse complement strand
GGGCCAGGATATCCATATGATATCCTGGAGCTAGGAAGTTACCTAGTTGGCAGGGTGGAACTAGGTTTTGGGCAGTGTTTACACAGTGCAGCAGCGGTCGGACAAACGGAGGGTTATTAGCATCAGACTCAGGTATTTAAAATTTTGTAATTGTTTTTATTATGTTAGAAAATTTTAATATTCGTTGTTAAATCTATATGTGAATGTGTTCAATTAAAGGAATATGATAAATTTTACTATTTTGCTCAATATAAAGAATTTTTTTGAATTTTACTGCTATGTTGTAGAAATAAATGGTTGTTTAATTTATTTGGTTACTACACGGCCACATTAACAAACAAACAAACAAAGTGCGAAAATAAAAATAAATAATAAAAATGTCCTTCTATACCAAAGCCACTTCTAAATGGTTAAAATCTTCAGAGAGTAATATAATATTAAAAGTAGATGAAACTTCTAAAAAGTGAAGGAGCGTCACTTTCTGTAGAGATCAATATGATATTAATAGTAAATGAGGATGAACGATGTGTTCTCTCAATAAAACCATCAGCTTGGGCAGTTGATAGTAGATTATAAGGTATATCCTTTATGTCGTAGTTTAAAAGTCCTACGAAATGAAGGTTATCTAACGATTTTTTTATGGAGACATTTGTCCAAAATTTGGCAAGAAATTGTTAGATCCACAGATTTAAGTGATTATTTATGTATAATCTAAGTGTCCCGAGGATTTTTCAACATGATGAATCCATTTATGCATTCAATATTGGATTTTAAACAACAACAAAAAGTGATTTTGTGTAGATTTATGTCGTCAGATTCCGGCAAAAAAAAACATTTCGTAGAATAGGTAGCAAATGCCTATCCCTTATAACCCTTTCAAGATAAAAACCAATATAGTGTATATATATAGGAATCACTAGTTAGGTTGAAATCGCTATCTTAGATCAATATATATGGTTAAGTGAGTCTCAAGGATAAAGTGTCACTGCTCTCGAATCTGTTTCTGCAAGTAGCTTAATGAGGGCTTGTACGACATCTGAATGGATCCCAATTGTAGTTAAAAACCATGAGTTAACATACCTAAAATTATTTGGTCTAACATATTAAACTTGCATTCATCTTAGTCTGAGAGATATCCAAAATGTTTGGGTTTTTTTTTTGGTCTGCTAGATAAAAAAAATAGTGAATGAAAAATTTAGGACTGCCATGTGGTCCAATCACATTGGGCATAAAAAAACATATTACATCAAGGATTTTAACCCAAATTGTGATCATAGCGAGAAAAAATATATAGGGGAAGACATTAAAGGAAAAGCAAGGTTGTTAGTCGAACAACTGAGGACGGGTTCACATCACCTTAGATGTGATACCGGTAGGTGGAGGGTACCCAAGGAAGTATGGGAGGAGGGAACTTGCATATTCTGCAATAAGGGTATGGTGGAGACAGAGTGGCACTTTGTCACAGAATGTGTAGCCTACAAGGATATTCACAGTTAATATGAAAACATCTTAAAGGTTGACAACATGCATCAACTATTTGACAAGGATAAGATCAATAAGATTGCTAATCTTCTAGTCAAGATTCACAACAAAAGATCTACCATTGAAAAGAGTGTGAAGATAAATTAGGGTTGTTATTCTCTTAGTCCCTTTAGGATATTCAACCTCATGAACATCATTAAAATCAATCAATCATTCATTTTTCACCGCATGTTGTAAAAAGTGCTTTTGAAGTACTTCAAAAGCAAGGAAGAAAAACAAACTAACAACACTCGTCTCTTGTTTTTTTTTTTAAATTAATATCTTCATTGTACATAACTTTTTCACGGATTTTCAAAATATAGTTCTACTTTATGATTTTGTTTCTCGTGATTTGACATGGTGACTTCAATATTCGTCTATCAAATATTTTATGGTGTTAACTTCAATATTAGTCTATCAAATATTTTAGGGTGTTTAACCTTGGAAGACATCACTCATAATATTTTATGGTGTTTAACCTTCGGAAGACCCATTCATAACTAAAAAGAACATTATAGTAAAAAAAAATTCATTTTTCTTGCATGAAGCTCTTATTTCCATGCTTTATAATGTTAAAAAATTGAAAACCATTATAATTTATTCTTATACAAGGCTCTTATTTCCATTATTTTTAATGTTAATAAATTGAAAACTATTATCATTTATATATATATATATATACAGAGTGAGGTAGCAAAAATAAATTATTGTTACATATAAGAAAAATAAATTATTGTCAGCAAAAATCCTCTTGCAAACACATTGAGTAAGAAGAACACATTGAGTAAGAAGAGAATCGAACACATTCAAGTCACAGGGTCGCCTCAACAAACCATGTACATAAGGATTTTGACTACCAATTAATTTCATTAACTAATTTCTTTTTAGTACAACCTAAGCATTTGTTGAGTTTTAATGTGAATTTAGGATCCTTGAAAACAATCAAAACTCAAACTTGTAACATCAATACTTCCCCCGGTTATCACTTTCACTTTCAATTAGTGTGGCAAAGGCCAATTCGAATAATCCAAACTATTGAACTCTATTTTGATATTGTCAAGAAACTTGGCCAAAATTGTGAGTCTTCCCAAAACAAGAGATATTAAGTTTAGATTTACTTACACATATATTAATATATATTAATATTGTGTATTTTAGATTTAACGAATTTTTTATGTGGTGATATTCGATGCATGTGGTAATATGTGGTACTGATATAGAGTAATACTAGCACAACCACATTATAAAAGTGATTGAAGTAGCTAATGCTTTAAAAGATTGTTTTAAACAATTTAAAAATTTTACAAACCCTAAAATAAATTGAAACTATATCATCCCTAATATTTAACCTTTATCAAATTCCAACAAAAATAATTGTTTATATACACACACACACACACATAACCCCAACTGGTGCACAATGTGTACAATGATGCACATCTGAGAATTCAAAACCTAACAACTAAAGGCTACGATGATGCACATCGGAGAATTCAAAACCCAAGAACTGAAGTCTATGATCCCTGCGTTGAGCCAACCTAGTTTGAGTTCCAAGTTTTTCTATTTCCTCAAACATCCCAACCAACCACTTGATTTGTTTGGAACATAACCAGGGTTGTATTTACATAAACTTGTGTTCATCTAAAATAATCTATTTTCCAGAGACCTTTCAAGGTTCACCAAAATCTGTTGCAGATTGTTAAATGCACAACCCCCCCCCAAAAAAAAGCGTGAGAGGTATTCATGCATCGTGAAGGCGAAGAAAGGGTTGATGTCTCAAAAGGGAACAATGGGGTTAGATCACTCTGCCAACATTATTGTTGCAATGAAAAAGACTGGAAAAGAGGTAATCTAGCCATCCTTTAACCAATAACCTCAACATAAATTTAATCAAGAGTAACTAGTGAATACACAATGTGTCATTTAAACAACATATTCTATCAATGTCAATCCTATATGCCATTTTCATATGGATATACATGTTTATATATGCATTTAACATTAAATCCCAACTTGTAAATCCCAATTTGTAAAACCATTGTATTAAATCAATCCTATATACCATTAAATCACCAAAATTTGTTGTAGATTGTTAAATGTATGACCCCAAAAAAACAAATTGTCCACCTATTGCTACCCTTGCTCACCCTAGGTTGAGCCTGCATGCTTGAACTAAAGGTTTGCATGTACTGGGGTATATCTCTTGAAGACTTGAGTTAATGGTTGTTAATCCCATGGCGTGAGTTCTGAGATTTTGAGTTGTAGATATATGTTTCGTGGGGATTAGAGATTAGCCTCTGGAAAGAATTGTGTTGTGTAGATATGTTGTGGGGACTTGAAACGAACATATAATATTTCTTGAAAAGTGAGTTGAGTGGCTCTCATCGTTCTACTATGGCTATGTCACTAATAAGTCTGATACAATTATTAAAACAAAAATATATTAAACATTTAAAATTATATACGAACTAAATAAAAACCTTAATTTAAACACTAAATAAAAACCCTAATTTAAACACTAGTTTAAAGGTGCACAATAACATGTAAAATTCATGGTCCAACAATTTCATTATACATATCAATGTTGATAATTTTCTCACATAAAGCCAAATGTATTCTAAATGCTTAGCAGTAATCCCTTGGCGTATTGTATTGTTTTGATATGCATTCATGAAGTATGATAACAAAAAATTGATCTTAAATTTCTTGGATGTATTTGAATTAGAGGGAACTTCAAGCCTTTGCCTTTGTTCTGAATATGCAATTAAGAATAGAATTTATGAAATATTTTGAAATCTCATTAGATGAAATAAAATATATGAATAATACTACCTGAAAATCAACGGCTATAATTATCATTGGATGCAATAAAATATATGAATAATACTACGTTAACATCAAACGCTATAATTCATCATAATGTATTGAAAATAAAATAGATCTTTCTTCAAATATTTTCAAGACAGACACGCATTTCAAACAATATACAAGACAACTATCCCTATTTCCACTGGAAATTAAAACCAACAGGTGGAACATGTGGTTGCTTGTATGTAGAAAAAACAAAAACAGTCTGAGGCACATCAGAAATTAGCATGTGATCATCATCTTCCTCGGCTAAACAAAAAATTTCAACAATTTTAATACACTCCAGAGAGATTGTTATAATCCTTGGATCCTCGCATTCTATGATCGTCAGCCATGCCACGGTTCACACCATTAAAAAAACACTCTTGTCCAATATTCCATCTGTGGCAATGAGGCATGGGAATATCACAAAGTGGATATATGCCCACTCATATTCTATTCCCTCATGCTAGGCTTCACACCATTAAAAAACAAAAATGCATGCCCAATATGCCATATGTGGCAATGTGGCATGAAAATATGACAAAGCAGTTGTATGTCTGGTCGTATTCTATGCTCATGGGCGCTTCACACCATTAAGAAACAAAATTGTCTGGCCAATATTCCATGCATGGCAATGAGGCTTGAGTAGTGTCTGGTAATTACACAAACGTGTCAACAAACTCTTGTATACATATTAATATTGGTTAATCATTTAAACGTTGCAATCAATAGTTAGATAGTAATTTTTTAATAGGATTAAGTAAATGTGAAAAAGTAAACATGTTAATGGATGTGTTCATAAGTGCAAAGAAGAAGTTATGGATATTAAATATCATTCATTGATTTGGGAGGATGACAAAGAATATGCCAACATCTTCAAATGTTGGTCATAAGATTAAAATTTAAGATTAAAAAAACATTAATTGTGCCCATTTCCAATAGGTGTACGCCTTTCTAGATAAATATAATCATGAAATGTAATTTAGTATAAATTAAAAAAAATTAATGAATTGGTTATTTATTATTTAAAATTGATTTATTTTATTTTGAAAATGATAATTTATATATTGATGATAATTATTGTTTATTAAGATCACATTTGATTTATTGGACTTTAAAAGTATAGTTAATAAAACATTATATATTTATGTCGAAGGCATGTATATAGGGAAAGGTTTTACCCCAAACCTGTCAATAGAACAAAACCTATCAACCAAAACTTGTCATCCGGGAAAACCACCTTACACTCCAGTTGTCAACTAGAAAAACCACCTTATCAATCCAGCCAGTTGTCATTTCTTTGGAAAACCTAACATGCTTAGTTCTCAGATCTCACTACTCTTCATCATCACTGCTAACTTGTTTATTTAAATCAGTGTCATGTCAACTGGTTGACATGTTTCCTAAAACATCTATCTTTGTTCACTATCCCATTTTTGTTCAATTATACCATTGTGCATGAATACCACTCGCCACGTAATGTTTATCTGTCCCTATCTCTTTAGAGTTTGTATTTGATAAGATCGAATAAGAGTTTGTTCTACCGCCTTTGTTGTCTGTATTTTGATAAGGTCTGATAATATATTGTTCTAACGCATGTCTTTATGATGATAATATGAAAAGATTAGTTAAAAATATGACCTAAAATTGTGATCAAGTCTTTGGCGAGCTCTCATACCTCTGTGACCGAATCAATCCTTCAATTTTTTTGGGTGTTCAAAATCGAGGTTTTGACCTTATTGGTTTCATGATGTGTTGCTTCTATAGTTGGATATTGAGATCGTTCTCGAATTCCCAGATGTCATTGTCATTGACGTGATTGAAGGCAATGCAATCTACAACTGCAACATTGAAGGAGGAGTTGTGTCAATAGAGGTGTTTTGGGACTGTTTGGTTGTTGGTCTTAGCCGACAACAATCTGATGGAACAAACGACCGTTTGCCATATGAAAATTGGTTTCACTGGTAAAAAATTCTCCAAAGTCCTATGGATGGGAATATTAAAGTAACTGACAGAGTAAGTATTGTTGGACTCTGTGACAATGGCCCCATCAAGTAAATGCAAGGTCCAAGTAAGTATTGCACGATCCTAAAACTAGGACATCATGGAAAACATCAAAGACCTCCAATTGTTTAGTAAGGCCTCATTTCTTAAGATTACAAATCCTTTAATGTAGTCAAAAGTATGGCCACCATCAAACTTTGAGATGAGATATTTCTGGACTTAGTAGTTTCTGTAATTTCTTTGTGAAAATCACAAGGAATATGCATGCGAGGGATGGGGTGTGCATTTTATATTCTTGTATAAAATCACAGGTCACAGGTTCAAATCCAGAGGGGGGTAGGGTATGTATACCTTCATAGACTTTACTAGTCAAATCGCTGGGCGGAGGGGGGTCCCTTGTCCCACAAACAAGGGGGTCTCATACACCAATTTGGTGTGCTGGCTTGGCCGTGACCTTAAAAATAGATTATTATTATTATTATATATGATGCTTCTTCTAATGCTCCAAATCCAAAGGAGGACAGTCAATTGTTGGAAATTATTTATGGTGTTTCTATCAGTTCAGTTGATTCCCTTGTGCTAAGGATTTATGTATTAATATATCTAGGCAACCCAGACTCTTGATGAAGAAATCTATTGTAATTATCTCTACCATATAGAGATATGGTGAGAAGAATATCCCCTGCAATCGCAAACATCAAAGTGCTATTTTTTAAGTTTTGGTATCAAAGTGTCTAGCTAAGCAATTGAGTGCATTCTTGAATCTTCCCCCTTAAAATTATCTCTAATCCAAACTGCAACTAAAAGAGACAAATTAAGGGGCAGAGAAGAATGGATTCAAAAAATTCCCTTCAAGTTCAGGAATCAAATCAAATTAAGGGTGAATGGCAGACTAAATCAAATTGTCATAAGTGAAAATTATCTGATCCAAGTGGATATTGTAGCCACCCATCTATTCCAACTGGCTCCTCTTGTATGTTTTTGTTCATCATGTTCTTCTGTACTTCTTTGTAATTGTGGGTTCTGCACTTTTGGGGATGTTTGAAGCCCCACACATCCTCCAGGTGGATACTGGTGGTCTCTTGCCTAATCCAACTAGCTTATTTTGTATGTTTTCATGTCAGCACATCTTGTTTTACTTCCAAGGTCGTTTTGGGGCCCTAAACATTGTTTTTTTGGCTCACCACAGTCAAACTGTAGACAAAGTTAGAGTTTGACAATGGAATGTGTATTTCTCTGAAAGACCTTTTCAAGGGGCTATAATGCGCCTAAAATGGAGGTCATATGCAAAATTTACGACCCTGGGAAGTTGAGGTACCAACTTTCACCAACTTACCCATAGGGGCCCACATGACTTTTGGCATTTCACCTTCTAGGGTTAGGTTTTTGGATGTCTAGGGTTTTTCCATTCATGAGTAATATCAAAAATGCCTCTGGAGCCTCATTGTAATGGATTATGTTCAGACAAATGCGCATAGTAGCCACATCTCTTCTCAAAGATAGCTACCACCATTCAAGCAAGTGTTTCAGTTCTACAGTTTTACAGTTTCGGCCTATTTCATTATTCAATAGAAAATATTGTTCACTGGATATCTGTGTTATTCTTCATATCTCTATGTTTATTGTATTCAGTCTGTTAATCAGTTCGTTCCGCTCCTAAATCTGGATCAGTGGTAACAGAGTGGTCTTCTCTTCATTTATTTTTCTTCGTGCATGTCCCCGAAAATATCTAGGTATAAGAAGTTGGGATTCAAACCAATCGACCCATTACAAGATCGGTCGCGCCAATCCCGACAACAACCCATGGAGGACGCAAATAAACATGATGGAGCATAAGATCCTATTAAAATGTTGCTCGAGGAAGCCCTTGCACGAAAAAGGAATGAAATGATGGACAACTTCACATAGATCCTTCGACGACTGCCCACGAGAGAAGTATCTTCATCAAGAGGCCATGCAACCCCCTTCAAGGTACAAGTAAATTTTGATATTTAATTATTTGAAGGACTGATAGATGTGAATGTTGTAGATAAATAGTTGAATCTGCTCGAAGGGTATTTTTCGGTCCACAATTTTTTCGATAGGGAAAAGATCACTTTTGCACTCCTCAAGGTCGTTCCCCATGTTAAAGATTGGTGGGATACTTACTCTGAGCAAAGGGTCGTGGAGGAATCTGCAATGTTTGTGGTGGCCCCTACATGGGATTCCTTCCAAGATGCCATTAAAGAACAGTACTACCCTATTGGAAGCTACGAGGACTGGTACACCAGATGGACCACCCTACGTCAAGAAAGGGACCAGACAGTACCAGATTTCACCAATATTTTTCATACCCTACGCACTAAATTGGGTATCAAAGACTCTGAGCATCATCTGGTGCTCAAATACCGCGGTTGTTTGCATAAATACATTCAAACAGAAATGGAGTTTATGGACATCGCCTCATTGGGCACGTCTTATAGATACGTTGTCAAGATCGAGCATAAATTTAAGTAGAAAAGGTGAGAGTTTGGATCTGCAAACCCCTCACAACTGAATCAAGGCAAAGGCAACCCCAACCCACACAGCAAGGGACCAAGTCGAGATGGCCACCCTTGGGATAACCAGTCCAAGCCGAAACACAAGATGGGCAATGAGAAGATGAAGAAGGACATAGGAAAATGGTGTGAGTACCATAACATCCCTTGGCACAACATCGAAGAATGCCACTCCAAGCAGTCCCTCATGGACGAACTGAAGGCTTCCAAGTCAGAGGCCATTTTTGATTCTGAATCAAATCCTGAAGGAGGGAAGTGGATTATCGATGTTGAACCGAGTGCCATTGTCGCTACCACCAAATTTCGGCCAAGCAAACCAGAAGAAACAGAGGAAGGGGGACGCCTCTTTCTCTCGCAGATGTGGGTAAAGGGGGCTCTGCTTCATTTCATTCTCGATAGTGGTAGTCAGAAGAACATGATTTCAACAGAGGTCATCAAGCGGCTGGACCTACCAACAACACCACACCCGCATCCCTAAACCATCGGTTGGCTTCGCCAAGGAAGAGATCTTCGTGTCAAACAATAATGTCATCTTCCCTACGACATCAAGCCTTTCAAAGATGAGGCATTGTGTGATATTGCTCCCCTTTAAGTTTGTGATGTTATTTTAGGAAAACCATATTTGTCGAAGTGTCATGTTGTGTATGAGTCTAGACCCACAGTATTATTATTACTTTGGGTAGACAATTGTACAAGATACCAGAGGTAGCACTGCCTACTGTTATTTCTTTAATCTCTGCTAAGAAATGCAATAAGGTCATCTCACAGACCGAGAAGTTCATCTTCTTTGCAATCCATGTTCACAGTGAGCAGAAGGTCATCACCACATCTGTGGCCTCTACATAAGGCCTCTCTTTGCAACAAAAGCAAGTGAACGGGATCGTGGAATAATACAGAGAATCTTCTCCTCACCTACAGGGGTACCAACACACTGCCAAGTCAAGCATCCAATTGATCTGACCCCTGATGCACCTCTACCTAATGGACCAGTCTATCGTCACTCACTGATGGAAAATGACAAAATCAGGCGACATATTCAAGAGCTACTTCAAAAGGGGCACATCAGACCCAACTCCTCCCATTGCAGAAGCCTAATTGTATTGGTACAGAAGAAAGACGAGACATGGTGACTTTGCATTGATTACAAAGCCTTAAACAAAATCACAATTAGGAACCGGTACCCCATTCCCAGGATTGATGACCTTCTTGACCAACTCAAGGGGGGAAATTTTTTCACTAAGATTGACCTAAAGTCTGGCTACCACTAGCTTCCCATCGAACCAACTAATGTATGGAAGACAACCTTCAAATCTAAAGAAGGTCTCTTTGAATGGCTAGTCATGCCCTTTGGCTTAACAAATGCACCAACCACTTTTATGAGGTTGATGGATGATGTATTGAGACCCTTCACCAACTCCTTTCTAGTGGTATATTTGGATGACATCCTCATCTTCAATAGGACGTGGGAGGAGCACATGCAGCATATTCAACAAGTTTTGAGCACTCTATGACAACACAACCTATATGCCAACTTGAAAAAATGTTCTTTTGGCATGAACATGGTCCAATACTTGGGCTACATTGTTGATGAGCATGGGGTACATGTTTATCCAGCTAAGATCCAATTCATCAGTGACTGGCCAACCCCGACCACACTAACTGAGCTTCGAAGCTTCTTAAGACTAGCCAACTTCTACCGACGGTTCGTGTTGGGATTCTCCCATATTGCATGGGCCCTCAACCAGGTGACCAAGGGAGGTGGTAGGGCCAAGCTTGTTTGGGGGAAGGAGCAACAACGAGCATTCAATGATCTGAAGCATCGCTTGCGCTCAACTCCAGTACTCTCCTTCCCCGATCTGCAGCAACCATTCGAGATTGAGATTGATGCATCTGACTATGTTGTGGGCATAGTTCTCACTGAGCACGGACATCTGGTGGCATACCATAGTGAGACACTCTTTGACACTATCTGGAAATACCCCACCTATGACAAGGAAATTTATTCCATTGTACAAGCCTTTTGTCAATGGAAACATTACATTTTGGGAAAAGAGGTGATCATACACACTGATCACAAGCCTCTGCAGTTCATACAGACATAGGGGAAATTGCAGAACGACTGCCATTAGAAGTGGTCCAAATACCTACAGCAGTTCCATATCAACATCAAGTATAAGACATGTATCTCAAATCGTGTCAATGACTGCCTCAGTCGGCCTCCTGTGGCTACACTCACCATTGTGCTCCATTCATGTGGACATGAAGCATCTGAGTGGCCCCAACTTTATCAGCAAGATTCAGACTTTGCCACCACCTATCATCTCTTGGGTACAGGCACAACTGTCACCGATTTTCACATTCAGGATGGAATCTTATGCCACCTAGGCCATCTTTGTGTTCCTACAAGCGAGTGTGCAAAGATGATTTGGGAATCCCACTACAGTCGGGTGGCGGGACATTTTGGCGTGGAGAAAAGTGTGGCAATTATTCAGAAACATTTTTATTGGCCAAAACTTTGACAGGACGTCAGCAAGTATATCAAATCTTGCACTGCCTATGTCATTGCCAAGCCAACCATCAAGAAGCAAGGCTTATACACCCATCTTCCTATTTCTGAGAAGCCTTGGGAATCCATCTCAATGGATTACATGTCTAGATTTTCATCCACCAACCAAGGAAATGACTATGTATTTGTGGTCATTGATCGGTTTTCAAAGATGGCCATCCTCACAGCCTACAAGAACTTAGAAGAATATCACAGAAGAAAATATTGTTAGGATCTTCTTCGAACGAGTGTGGGTCCACTTTGGGATAACACAAACCATCATCTCTGACTGGGACAACAAGTTCCTCAGCACATTTTGGTAGAGTCTATGGTCTCTGTTGGACACCAAGATCACAAAATACACTTCTTTACACCCCCAAACCAACGACCAAACAGAGGCCACCAATCAAATGATTGTGCACATCCTATGCATGTACAATTCTAAGCATCCACCTACATGGGACGAGAGTCTCCCCTATGTTCAACACAGTTACAACAAGGCTCTCCATAGCTCCACCGACCATAGCCCATTTTAGGTGGGTATGGAATTCCAACCCTTGGGACCCATTGATGTTACACTTCCTCTTGCCACCGCACATACAGACTCTTCCCATGATCAATTTGTGATCGACAAAGCCACCAAATTCATTGAGTGGATTCATCACATCTGCTAACAAGTCCAGGAGATTTTGCAAAAATCCAATGCTAAGTACAAGTAGCGCCATGATCAACACAGGGTACCAAACTAGTTTTAGGTTGGCGACAAAGTTTGGTTACATTTTCAGAAGGAGCGTCTCACAGGGCCCCATCAGAAACTTGGCTCCAGTGCATATCCACGGATGAACATATAGCAGACATTCTCACCAAGCCCCTATCCAGAGTGAAGTATGAATACTTCATAGACAAGCTTGGTGTGATGAAGAATGTCCACCCTTGTTGAGAGGGAGGTGTGTTGTTTCTCATCCCGTTGGCTAACCCCTCTGGCCAAGGGTTCCCTAGATCAGTCATGTGAGGTGACTAAGGGGGTAATGCATTGTCGGACCCGATGACAGAAGAAACATCACACGCGTAGTCGTGGAGACTATGGGAGTAACTTCATGCTACTAGATGAGACTATAACTATGGCTGATAGCATTGTAGTAGTAATGTGCTACTAGTTGATTGTTGCATAATTATAGAGATCATTTCCTATTACTATGGTTGATGGCATGGTAGTATATGTGTGCTACTAATTGATTGCTACATGATCATAGAGATTGCAAACTATGATTTTGGTTGATGGCATGGTAGTAGTTGTATGCTACTAGTTGATTGTTGCATAATCATAGAGACTGTTGAACTGCATGGTGGTATCTTTTGTAGCTACTAGTTGATTGCAGGATATGACTATGGTTGATGGCATGGTATTAGTTGTGTGCTACTAGTTGATTGTTGCATAGTCATAGAGTTTCTGACTATGGTTGATGGCATGGTAGTAATTGTGTGCTACTAGTTGATTGTTGCATAGTCATAGAAATCATAACTATGGTCGATGGCATGGTAGTAGCTTAGTGCTGCTAGGTGATTGTTGCATAGTTATGAAGACTATTGGACTGCATAGTAGTAGTCTTATGACTACTAGTGGATTATAGATCATGACTATGGTTGATGGCATGGTAGTAGCTTAGTGCTACTAGTTAATTGTTGCATAGTCATGAGAGACTACTAGATAGCATGGTAGTAGCTTAATGCTACTAGTTGATTGCTATGTAGTTGTGCCAACATGGTGGAAGCTTTGTGTTACTAGTTGATTGTTGGAGAGCATGGTAGTAGCTTCGTGCTACTAGTTGATTGCTGCATAGTCATGGAGACTACTGGATTGTATGGTAGTAGTTGTGTGCTACTAGTTGATTGCAGCATAGTAGTAGAGACTATGGCAGAGGATGGAGCTACTAATGGCATGGTGGTAGCCTTGGGGCTACTAGACAATTGCAGGGTAGTCAGTGGACTACTAGAAGAAAACATCGTGGAAGAACACCTCCCTAACTAAGAGGGAGTGTTGACGTTTTAGTAGTTGCAGGAGGTATTCCGCCCTAGATAACTTTTCTTAGAGAAGAAGAATATTCCAAGAAGTCAAACGAAGATTATTGAACAGTTGAAGAACACCCCAAAAAATAATAAAGTGAAATAAAAGACCATAGAAAAGAAGTTGTCCCACAGAAATAATAAAGTAAATTTGAAGACCCAGACTAAGAAGTTGGCCCCAGGCAGGTGCCTAGATTAGTATAAATACAAGTTTGGGTCAGTTCATTTGTACAACCACATAGTTCTCCTTCTGCAGTGCACATTACGCAGTTGCAATTGCAACTGCAACTACAGTTTCACTATTTATGGTTTCTAGTTCTCTTGGAGAGTGTGCCCCACTTAGGGGAGAATATTCTTAGTGGTTCTTGGTGATCTCTCTTGCGCGCTACCTCTGGAAGAGTTTTTCTAAGGTTGTGTGGTGCTTCCCAGTTGCTTTGTGCCAATTGCAGTTGCAGTTGTAGTAGTAGTAGCAATTGCAGTAGCAACTGCAACTGTAGTTACCAATTGCGCCAATTTTGTGGCGCGCTAGTGATGTGCCTATCTTGTGTTAATTCTCTGGTGACTCTGTTGTCTGCCCTCGCTAGGGTTTGACAAGAAGAAGAGATAAGTATTTGGTTCTTCATTATTGGTTTTCTCTTGTGATTAGAGCTTGTTCATGGTTGTATTTGAATATTCTTTCTAAGAAAAGTTGGCTGGGTTTTTCCTCGAGTTTAGGGTTTTCCCGGGATAAATCTTTGTGTCCTCTCGTGATTATATATTTCAATATATGATTATTTAATGTTAAAAGAAGATAAAAATGCTATGGTAAATTTAATGTTAACAAAACTAATAAAAATATAGCAGTAAACACTTGGTCAACAACGTGGCAATGCACAATGTAACACTTCATCTAAAAAAGATTATAGCAACTTTTGTGCATTGTCCTGTTAGTCATATTGACAAAGAATTGAATCAAGAGGCTTATCAATTGTCAAAGAAAGGATTAATGTTTCCTATTGGGAAAGTACTAGTGGTTGAATTTTCCAAAGGGACGAGCTTGGAGTGTTGACAATACTTATGATGACAGTCTTTGGTTTATATTAGATTATGTTTGTTTCTTTTGTTTTTTTTTGATAGATAATAATAGCATATGTATATAAAGGAAGTGATGATAGTTGATGCATATGGAAAAGGTTGGATCCTATGTATAGGTCGAAAAATGACAAAAGTAGTGAAGTATAACAGAAGTGGATAGACACTTGGGGAATTTTGAGGGTTTTTTTTTCACTGAAATTGGTAAATTTATATTTAAGTAAAAGTTTCCTAAGAGGCAATAAAATGTACAAAGAAATTCCAAAACTTGTTGGGATTACAGAGATCTTTCCACCATAATGTAGACCAACTACTTAGGTCTTTCAAAACATACTTTGCTAAAGAATTACATAGATAATTAGACTCATAAGTTCTTACAATGAAAATTTTGAAGAACACGCCTAGACAAAACCAAGTTAAACACTGCGTTACATTGGTGGAAGGAAATTGTCTTTTGAGGCCGAGATGACCCTAATTGTTATGAGTGGCGGGGAATTAGGGTCTGGGAGGAGAGCAAAGCAGATGTGGGAAGATTCGATCGAATCCTTCGTGTTTCTTCCATGAAGCGCCAGGTGGGCCTGCACACTTTCTAGTTGGAGTCGAATGGCATGTTTTACCTTCATTTTGAAGACTTTGGAGCAACTTTTTGAGTTGGAGAGAAAGTTCGAGGACAACCAGGACCTGAGCAGAAAGGTTTCTCAGCCTTTTCTGCATTATTTGCATGAAGTTTCAGAAGTCTTTAATGTCTTTCTCAATTCTATCCAGATGTAAGCTCATGCTTTTTCAATTGTTATCCATATCTAGAGTGTTGACAAAAGAGCTTGGAGGAGGAAGGAACTCGATGTCTCTGAGTATGAAATGGGTGACAAGCCTAGGGGCATCCGAATTAGAAGTGAATTTGGTTGGATGAGTAAGTTGTGATGAACATTGTACCATCGAGAGGAGGATATTGTTAATGGCCAATGCTTCCACTCCCAACACCATAAAATGACATGATTGTTGAGGATGACGGACACAACCTTGGCATTTAAGACCGCCATGCCCACACAAACTAACTAGACCGATAGAAGAGGAGAGTTATGAGATTGATGCTTCTTGTTCGCGTGGGTAGAAGAAGAGGCAGGGAAGAAGATCTAGAGGGTCTTGTTTGCAAGAGCAAATTGGAGAGCAAAGCAAGTGAACCTAAGGGATGAACTAACCAAGTACTAAGGAGGGATAGACCTTCCCATCCATGGCCACCACCACTATGGGTAATGATGACTAGAGATTAGAGGCAAAATCATGGAAGATGCGGCAAGGGTAAGGACACGATCCAAGAGTAAAGGTTTTGAGAAGCAGGACAGAGCAAGACGGGGGAAGGGACAAGATTTAAAGACCCAATACGCGAAGGGAATGACAAGTGGATCAAGAGTGGGAAGCAGACCCCAATGGGAAAAAAGGACAAGGACACATAGGAACAAGAGCATGGGGCAGGGGCTAAGGAGAATCAAGGGCTAGGGGATGGGACAAAGGGCCCAAGAATCATTCAAACATATAGACCCAACCCGACCATTAGATCCATGATTGGCATGGAGATCTGCTATGATGTTTAAGTGTTGGAGAATGTGCCATGAGTCCACCCGAATAAAATCTAGGAGGATGCTCTGCATTGTAATGAAGATAGAACGAAATCTCATATCCATGGGGAGGGTGTTCAGACAAAGGTGTTTGATGGTATTTTTTGAATACATGAGAACAATGAGAGTATGTATGCCTTGATCTATGGCAATGACGAGGCCATGAAATATAGCACAAGCCTCAACTTGACTATTTAAGGCAAGGCTAAGACTCTAGGAGAAGGTCAACTTCATTTGTCGGCCATATAGCACCCCTCCCTTGGGGAACTTTGAGGGTTTTTAATTACTGATGAAAAAATTATTTTTCTACTCTTTATGAATATGAATTTAAAAAAGTGATTTTTTTCTTTGAAAAAATATGGTATAATGCAAATATATTTGTTTTGATAATTATTAAAGCTATAATTTTATTTTATTTTTACTTGGAAAAAAGTGTAATTTTATTACTTTTAGGAACAAAATTACATTTTGTATATACACCTAAAAAGTGGTGTATTTTGTTACATTGTAGTTTTATAGTTGTATGTGTTATCTCCTAAAATAACACAGTCAGTTTTGTTCATTTAGGTGATAGGAACTCATTGGAAAAAAAAAATCTAAGATTTTTAAGGTTCATTTTTTAGAGCCTTATGTTTGTAATAAAGTTTGAAAAACATTGGTTTTGTTTTTTTTTTCAAAAAGGTCAAATCACAGGTTTCAGTGGTTAAGTGCTTCTCCAAAAAGAATTTCTAAGCCACCGAAAGCCTTAGCTTTCGGCAGCTTAAACGAGAAATTCGGGGCCATTTTAGCCACCGAAATCGCAGGAGCTTGGAATGAGTTAGCACGTCCTTTCACACGCCTAAACCGTTGGGATTGAGGTTTTATAATTGCAATTGGTCGCCAAAAAGACAAGAGGAAAACCGTTTAGAGACTTGGATCTCATCTCTGCGTGATATATCGAATCTTTTCAAGTTGTTGTTTCATCAAATCATGTGGATGTGTACTTCCCATCATTTAGTTACCCATCATGATTGTTTCAAATCTTAAGCTGCTCTTTTGCATCCCTTGTAATCAGTGCCACTCCTTAATGCATACCCCATACTTCTCGTCTCTGTCACAGCCCAGCCAAACCCTCCTAATTCTACGCTGTGTAGTTTTTCTCCAAGCCCGATTTTCCAATTGCAGGTGTACAAGAACATTTCAACAAATGAAGAAAGGAGGACCAGCTCTGAGAAAGAAGCTTGATGATATTAGTTACCCGGAATCGCACCTGGAGGTATGTCAACTTTTCAGGGACGCAGGTTGCTACAAATTTTGTCAAAAATTGCAAAGCTCTCACCAGCAGGTGGCAGGAGCTTTTTCTCTGACTTTTGATGGAAGAAAAGCAGTCACCAGTCAAGATGAATTCCAGGTGGATGAATCCCTCATAGTTGAGGTGACAGAACTTCCCAGGACAGGAGAAAATTGGTTCAAAACCATTGTCACAAAGGATGTTGAATTTAGGTCCTACTTGAAACTAGAGCACAAGTGTTTGGTGTGAAAGAAAGACATTCCTATGTCTTTTCTTGAAGAGAAATGGAAACATTTATTAAAATCCATTCTTGTTTATATAACTTGTGAAGGTAGATACAATAGGGTGATGATCTACCATTTTAAACTCATGAACCATTTCACTGGTAGAAGCCCACTCAGTCTGCCCTATTACCTCCACAGAATCTTGACTAAGATGGCTCATCAAGTCAAGGCAAAGCCAAGCAAAGTTGCAGGTCGATTATCTCATCATGGTTTGATTAAGCTTTTGGTTTGTGGGCTGCTACAGAGAAGGAACAAAGAATGGAATTACTTCTTGTTTTGGAATGAATTTCAGACTGATGTACAACCAAAAGATAAGCAGAGTCCTTCTTCAAGGAAGTCTTCTACTCCCAGAAGTGGAAAGAGGAGGAGGAGAGCCATCTCTCCAGTTCCAATTGATTAGCCCTCTCCATCTTCTAAGCCTAAAAAAACTAAGAAGAAACTAAATTTTAGCAGTGGGGCAGAGAACGCAGAAGAACCCCCAGTAAACAAGAGGATTCTTAATCTCCCCTAAACAGATTCGGAGGAGGAAGAGCACCAGGTTGAAACAGGGTATGAAGATCCATCTACCACATGGCATGAAGATACAATGTATGTAAATCCATTCACAACGAGGTATGAAGATATTCCATCACCTACACCCAAAGAGGAGCATGAAATGCAAGTTGTAGAGGCCTCATCTAGCAAGTCAAAGAAAAATAGATCAAAGAAGATTAAAAAACTCAGAGAGAAGATAGAGCAACAGGAAGTGCTAGAGAGGGTAATTAAAACCATATATGAAATTCTATCAAAGAATTTTGCAGAGACCAGTGCAACCTTAGAAAGATTGGCACATGAAAGTATAAAAGAAAAGAAAAAGAAGAAGAAGATTGTAAAAGACTACA